>PVJN01012930.1:0-14278 GCA_004026805.1 Lasiurus borealis | reverse complement strand
ATTTCAGTCAGTGTCTCTAGTTGGTCCTTTTTCATCTCCTCTTGGGACTCGCTAAATTTATGCATCATCTCTAGCATCTCTAGTTGGTCCTTTTGCATTTCTTCTTTGGACTTGATAAACTTATCCATCTTTTCTAGCATATTCTTGCAAAACCTTACAAGTGTGGTTTTGAACTCTATATCCAGTCGGTTTTTTTCCTCCATTTCTTTTGCTTGTGATCCCTTCCCTTGTCTTGGCATTTTCACTATGTTGGGGATACTTTTTTACTTGCAAAACCACAGAAGCCTCTGTTGAGCTTGGGATTGGTGGAGACTCAGGGCTTAAGGTACCGCCTTGCCTTCCAGTCGGCCCTGCCCTCCACGGCCCCCGAGTCTCACATGACTGGGTAATCGCTGGAGCGGTCCTTGTGCGCATGCGCCAGCAGTGCCTCTAGACCGCTGCCTTTCCAGCTCCCCTGCCCGCCAGGACCACACGAGTCTAGATCTCCAGGGTTTGGCCCGAAACAGGGGCCCAGTGGACTCAGAAATGGCACAGTTGGGAGGGTCTGTCTCCGCCCAGTTGTGAAAGCCAGTGGAACAATCAGCAATCTGTCCTCACGCAGCGCCATGTGCATGCACGACCAGACCTCCTATCTTTTGCGACTCCCCTAAATTTCCGTGCCCTTCTCCCTTTTCATAGTCCAAACTCCCCCATATGAGTTTCGGCTGGATCTGGGGTTTAGTGTCGTAGGATAAGAGGTTCAATGCCGTTGGGAGTCTCCGTTTCCCTCCCGCCAGAGAAAACCAGCCAGGTACTCCGGCACCCGCTTTCTCAGCGCGCGCGTCTCTGTACCTCAGCTTTTTGCAGCTCCTCTGGGTTTCTGTGAGCTCCTCTCTTTCCTTCTAGTTGTAGAACTTATACTCGGCCGCTTTCCTGTGGTTCTGGATGATGTCCGTTCTGTCTTTTAGTTGTAGTTTTGAAATTGTTGTGCGAGGCAGCAGTGTAGGCGTTTACCTATGCCGCCATCTTCAATTCTCCCCTAGACGCTCTTTTTTAAAAATATGTATATATTTTATTGATTTTTTACAGAGTGGAAGGGAGAGGGAGAGAGAGAAACATCGATGAAAAAGAGACATAGATCAGTTGCCTCCTGCACGCTCCCTATTGGGGATGTTCCCGCAACCAAGGTACATGCCCTTGACTGGAATCAAACCTGGGACCTTTCAGTCTGCAGGCCAACACTCTAGCCAATGAGCCAAATCAGTTTTGGCCTGAGGTAGACACTCTTGGTGCACCCCTTTGTGGAATGTATGTACAGTCTTGTTGTAGTTAAGTCTTGATTGTTGTTGGTATCACTTGGGTAATTGAGCTCCAAGCCAATTGGTTTTGAGGATCAGCAGTGTCTACGCCCAGACAACTTCTGTCCTGGACTCAGCCCTAAGACTGGAAAGATTGCAAAATCCTCTGTGCTGGGCTTTGGTGGTGCGGAGTCTCAGGGCTGAGCAGACAGCCTTGTCTTCCCATCAGCACTGCCCTACACAGTGTCAGTGTTTCTCGTTAATCGCTGCAGCCCTCTCTGCACACACACATGTGTGCACCTCCATACTTCTGCCTTTCTAGCTCCCCTGAATTTCTGTGCACTGTGGGGATCTATATGAGTCTGGGTCCCCACGGTCTCCCCCCATACTAGGGTTCAGTGCACTTGGACCTTGATTTTAGTACAGTTGGGAGGTTCTGTTTTCCTCCCGATAGAGAAATCCCAGGGCACAATCAGCAGTCAGTCTTCTTTGCACGTGCCTCCAGACCTCTGCCTTTCACAGCTCCCCTAAGTTTCTGTGCACTCCTCCCTTTTCACAACAGTCCAGACTCCCCTCGTATGAGTCTCGCCCAGAATTGGGGTTCAATGCAGTCAGAAGTGGGATTCAGTGCAGTCGGGAGTTTCCGTCTCCCTTCCGCTAGAGCAATGGTTCTCAACCTGTGGGTCATGACCCCTTTGGGGGTCGAATGACCCTTTCACATGGGTCGCCTAAGACCCTCGGAAAACACAGATATTTACATCATGATTCATAACAGTAGCAAAATTACAATTATAAAGTAGCAATGAAAATAACTTTATAGTTGGGGATCACCACAACATGAGGAACTATATGCAAGGGTTGCAGCATTAGGAAGGTTGGGAACCACTGCGCTAGGGGAAATCAGCCAGGCACTCTGCCGCCTGTCCTCTCCATGCATGTGTCTCTGTACCTCAGCTTTTTACAGGTCCTCTGAGTCCTCATGAGCCCCTCTCTTTCTTTCTAGTTGTAGAATTTCCACTCAACCAGCTTTCCTGTGGTTCTGGGTTGTGTCCGTTCTGTCTTTTAGTTGTAGTTTTGAAATTGCTGTGCGAGGTAGCAGTTTAGGTGTTCACCTATGCCAACATCTTGGTTTCTCCCCAGAAATTTATTTCTTCAAGGGTGATGATATTTCTCTGTTTGAGCTTTCATATATTTAAGCCTATAGGAAATGAAAAGTTTCTAGTCGCCAAGTCCGGTTTGGCTCAGTGGATAGAGCGTCTGACTTCGAACTGAAGGGTCCCAGGTTCAATTCCCATCAAGGGCATGTACCTGAGTTGCGGGCACAACTCCAGTAGGGGGCGTGCAGGAGGCAGCTGATCCATGTCTATCTCTCATGGATGTTTCTAACTCTATCCCCCTCTCTTCCTCTCTGTAAAAAAATCAATAAAATAAAATATTAAAAAAAAGAAAAAAAAGAGAAAAATTTCTAGAGTCAAAGTTTTTAGGACCACCAAGCATCCACATTTTTTACCATCACAGTTTTTAATGGAAGATTTTTCAAATATTCTCTCTATATTCTTGCTTCTTTAAATATTATACACTATCAATAATATAACCTTTTTTCAGTTAATCAAAGTTATCAACTACTGAAACAAGTTAAGCCCTTTCCTTAAATCTCTTAATTTCAAATTGTTTCGGCTTCTTATTCTTCACTAGTGGCCCAATGCACAAAATTTGTGCATGGGGTGGCGGTCTCTCTGTCCGGCCTGCACCCTCTTCAATCTGGGACCCCTTGGGGGAAGTCCAATTGCCAGTTTAGATGCAGAGATTGGGCCTAAACCAGCAGTTGGACATCCCTCTTGTAATCTGAGATTACTGACTCCTAACTGCTTACCTGCCTGTCTGCCTGTTCTCCCCTAACTGCCCTCCCCTGCCTGCCTGATCACCCCTAACTGCCCTCTCCTGCCAGACTGATTGCCCCTAACTGCCTCTCCCTTGGTTCCCGCCACTGTGGCTTTTTCCAGAATTAAGGCAGGACGACTGGAAGATGTCTGGTTGACCTGGTCTAATTAGCATATTACCCTTTTATTAGTATAGATTTTTACTGCCCCAAGGCAGTAAAACTGACTTCCTTAAGTGAGTTTTCAAAAATTACTCTATTTTTACTAACATTAGTAATGAGGCTATTAAGGATAAGTGATATTAGAAAGGATAAATGAATAAATACTATTAACTGAATATTCTTGTGACTTTTCAGTACATTTTTATTAAAATACATTTTTTAGGTTATTCATAATATGTCATTGTTAATTTACTTTATAAATTCTAACTTTAATTACTTTTTTATTCTAAAATGTTCATAATATTTTTTACTTTCTTTACCTTATTAGTATATGAAATAGTGTTAACTCTGAATTAAATGAACTATTTTCTCTACTTTTGATGTCACTAATACTTTGGTAAAATAAAATGAAGCCCAGGTTTAATCTTAACATTGCATCTGCCTCATAAAATTTACCCTTTTATTATTTATATATGGTTGTAGTCATTAATACTTTGCAAGTAACCATTTATTTTGATCCTAAACCAAATTTGAATGTATTTCTTAGGAAGATTTTCTTAGATGCCATTTTCATTAAATTTTCTGAAATTGAGATATATTATATATTTTTTTCTCTAGTCTACTGTTTCCGTAAAACCAGTCATTTTGATATGGGTAATATTTAACAAATGAGGAATGATACTAACATGATGCCATTATCATAATTTTGACATATTTTATTTCTCTTTGTAAGTTAAAATGAATGGGCTACACATTTTTGAGACTTTTCTGCACACGGATTCTTTTGAAAATTTTTAGAACCAGTATTAATGCTAGTAGAAGACATGAAAGTAAATGAAAGAAAAGTTATCCAATAACATAGTTATATTGAGAAAACAAGGGGCATCCCTAGCCAATAAAAATGTCAGAAACCAAATATATATTTCATCATGCTAGAGTAATTCCCTGTGGTTCATGTAACATTGTGTTATAGGAGAAAGTATCTGTGACTTTGTCTATATCTACGCTAGAGAAGTGAACTATATAATTTGGACCTAAAAAAATCTACCTTGTGGTTGTTTCCAGACCCACCCCCTCAAAAAAAAAAAATCATCTCTGTAAATATTCTCTAAACATAAAACTTAATTTTTAAGTAATAACTACTTTTTAAAATATCTATTGTTGTATCCTTCTTATTCTTTAGTAGGGTTGTGTTTTTTTTTTTCTTTATACCTGTTAAAAAAATTGCAATCAAGTTCATGTAAAGCTCTAATTAGCTTTATTAAGTGATTCATGAACCTGGCAGTATCCTATCTAGAAATTAGAAGGACACTCTCAAAGGTTGTACAATATGGAAGGTTTTTTATTTATGTATTTATTTTTATTTCATTGATTTCAGAGAGGAAAGGAGAGGGAGAAAGAGATAAAAATATTACCGATGGGAATCATTAATCCGTTTCCTCCTATATGCCCCACACTGAGGATCCAGCTCACAACCCAGGCATGTGCCTGACTGGAAATTGAATCGTGACCTCCTGGTTCATAGTTCAATGTTCAACCACTGGGCAAAAATGGAAGGTTTTTATAGAAGGAAGAATAGGGCAAGGAAGATATTAACAAAAGAAAGGTTTATTTTGGGGCCTGGATATCTTTTCTTTGGGGAAAAAGAATTGAAAGGGTTTTTATCATGTAGTCTATCTCTTCATTCTATGGAGGATGGAAAGAGCCCACAATAACAGACTACCTTACTGGTGCTTGGCCAGAAGATTCCAGACTGGTTGATTAAGATTATGTTTCTGTCTCTGCCAGTGTGGCACAATGGTTGAGTGTCGACCTATGAACCAGGAGGTCACGTGTTCAATTCCTGGTCAGGGCACATCCCTGGGTTGCAGGCACCATCCTCAGTGGGGGGCATGCAGGAGGCAGCAGATCAATGATTCTCATCATTGAAGTTTCTTTCTCTCTCCCTCTTCCTTTCTCTCTGAAATCAATAAAAATATATTTTAAAAAAAGATTGTTTCTGGGAAAGGTCAAAACTGCAATTAAATCAGGTATCTCTAGGTTTCCTATCATTGGCTTTTACTCTGAGTGATGCCATTTTGAGCCATTTTCTTTATCAGACCTAAGCAAATTTAAACAGCAATGTTAATTTTTTGTTAACATTCCATATTTTTTTCATAGAATGATATGTTGACTTCTCAGACTTATATGATCATGTTCTTGCTTCAGTTTTAATAATAATACTCCAACCTATTAGCTTTCGTGGCCATCCTGTACTTTTTAATTTTTGAAACTATCTACCCAACTTATTAGGGCTCCATTTTTACTCAATAGCATATTTTGGCAACTGGTAGAAGTTATGATTAGCATTTTGTTTCTTGCTGTTTCCTTTTCATTTTATGTAATTTAAGTAAGTTACTTCTTATTTTTTAAAGTAACTTTTTTAATGATACTTCCTTTTTACTTTCTTTGTAATATATATGAGATCTATCTTAAAAGGGTCTCAGTCCTGAATCTGAGTAGTGAATCTCTGATATTGCATAATAAATATTTTTAAAAAATTACTGGGTTGAGATTTCAAGTTGCTATGTATCAGCACATGAACTGACAGATTAATAAAAGTACTTGTTCGACTGAAAGCATTCTAATAATCTTGCAAAACCTTTGCCTCCGAAGCTATTGATTGATTTACTTTTGGTTGATTTGCATTTGATCCCTTATTTTAAAAGAAGTAATTTTTCCCTTGTCACAAATAAGTGGTGGCATTATTTATTTACTTCACTTCCAGCACAATTTTTTTGTGTTATAGAATTGAAGAAAATATTATTTATGTATTCTGGTATGGGTTTTAACAAAAGATTCTTTATTTGCAATTCTGATAGCTTCAAATTAATTATAGTGTTGCTAGATTAATATATATATGTATATATATAAAGCACCACACTCCTTGTTTTCATGTACTTCTCAAAGACTGCTTTGTTTACAGTTGTGATCAGCGTATTTTACAGTATTAACATACTACATGAAATAGTCTGTATTTTTCATATAGTTTTCTTTCCTTTAAGAATGCATTATATTTTATTTCTCTGGATTCATTATTAGAAATTTTAGTGATGGCAGTTATTTGTTCTTTCAACTGTTAAACAATTAAGTTTTGCTCATAGCTGCTTAAATATAGTACTTTAATTGATTACCTAATACAATAGGAAATCAAAGCAAAGTACCAGATAGATTCCCTTTTTATTAAACTCTTAAAGTCAATCTTTTCCACTCTGACCATTGTAGCTCAGTTGATTTGGCATCCTCCAATGCACTGAAGTGTTGCCAGTGTGATTCCCAGTCATGGCACATGCCAAGGTTTCGGGCTTGATTCTCAGTCTGGGGCATGCAGGAGGCAGCCAATAGATGTTTCTCTCTCATACACACTCTCTTTCTCTCTCTCTCTAAAAATCATCCAGAAATCTTTTTTAAAATTTAATCTTTTTCAGAATTGCTGCAGCTATTTGGGATATTTTTTTATTCCAGATGAATTTTTGGAAAGTTCGTTTTAGGTCTGTGCAATATGCCATTGGTATTTTAATGAGGAGTGCTTTGAATCTATAGATTGCTTTGGGTAGTATGGACATTTTAATGATGTTGATTCTACCAATCCATGAACATGGTATGTTCTTCCATCTGTTTATGTCTTCCTCTATCTCTTTCTTCAATGTCCTGTAGATTTCTGAGTACAGGTCTTTTACTTCTTAGTTAAGTTTATTCCTAGATATCTTAATTTTTAGAGGGAAATAGTAAATGGGATTGTTTTTTAAATCTCTCTTTCTGTAAGTTCACTATTGGTCTATACAAATGCTATCAATTTCTTGGCATTAATTTTGTACCCTGCTTCATTACCAAATTCACTTATTAAGTCTAGTAATTTTTTGATGGAGTCATTAGGGTTTTCTATCTACAGTATCATGTCACCTGTAAATAATGACAATTTTAGTTCTTCTTTTCCAATTTGGATGCCATTTATTTCTTCTTCTTATCTGATTGCTGTGTCTAGCACTTCTAGTATTATGTTGAACAGGAGTGGTGAAAGTAGGTATCCTAGTCTTGTTCCTGTTCTTAGGGGAAATGGTTTTAATTTTTGCCCATTGAGTATGATGTTGGCTATAGGCTTTTTATTAGGTTGAAGTATGATCCCTCTATTTCCACTTTGCTGAGCGTTTTTATTTAAAAAAATGGGGGTGGGGGGTAAATTACTTTGCTGCATTAATTAATATGATTATGTGATTTTTCTCTTTCAATTTATTTATGTGATGTATTATTGTTTATTGATTTGCAGATATTGTAACAGCCTTGCATCCCTGGAATAAATCCCACTTGTCATGGTGTATGATCTTTCTAATGTAATGCTGGATCTAGTTTGCTAAAATTTTATTGAGGATTTTAGCATCTATGTTCATCAAGGATATTGGCCTGTAATTCTTTTTCTTTGTGGTGTCTTTATTTGTTTTTGGTAATAGGGTAATGCTGGCTTCATAGAAAGAGGTTGAAAGTGTACCTTCCTCTTGAATTTTTTGGAATAATTGGAGAAGGATTGGTTTTAGTTTTTCTTTGAATGTTTGGTAAAACTACCCTGTGAAGCCATCTGATCCTGGGCTTTCGTTTGCTGGAAGCTTTTTTATACTGTTTCAATTTCATCAGTAGTTATGGGCCTATTCAGGTTTTTTAAATCTTCCTGATTGAGTTTTGGAAGCTTGTATTTTTCTAGGAATGTGTCCATTTAATCATGATTGTCCAGTTTGTTGAAATAGAGTTCTTCATAGTGTTTTTGTGGGTTATTTTTACAATCCTTTATATATCTGTGGGGTCAGTTGTTAACTTCACTTTTTTCATTTCTGATTTATTTGGATCCTCTCTCTTTCCTTCTTGGTAAGGTTCATCAATATTGTTTATTCTTTCAAAGAACCAGCTAGAACAAAATCTCCAAAAATTCATCTGGATTAAAAAAAAAAGACCCTGAATAGCTGCAGCAATCCTGAGAAAGAAGAACAAAGTAGGATATCAAGTTGTATTACAAAGCCACTGTTCTCAAAACAGCCTGATACTGGCACAAAAACAGACATATAGACCAATGGAATAGAATAGAGAACCCAAAAATTGATCCAAACCACTATGCTCAATTAATATTTGACAAAGGAGACAAGAACATACAATGGAGTCAAGACAATCACTTCAATAAATAGTGTTGGGAAAATTGGACAGATACATGCAAAAAAATGAAACTAGACCACCAACTTACACCATACACAAAAATAAACACAAAATGGATAAAGGACTTAAACATAAGATGGGAAACCATAAAAATCTTGAGAGGAATCTACAGGCAGCAAAATTTCAGACATATGCTGAAGGAACTTCTTCACTGACACTGCTCCTAGGGCAATGGACACTAAGGAGAAAATAAACAAATGGGACTACATCAAAATAAAAACTTCTGTACAGCAAAAGAAACCGTCCACTAAATAACAAGAAAGCCCACTGCATGGGAGAACATATTTGCCAATGTTATCTCTGATAGGCGTTTAATTTCCAACATTTACAGGGAACTCATACAACTTAACTAAAGGAAGATAGACAACTCAATCAAAAAAATGGGTAACTGACCTAAATAGAAAACTTTTTGAAAGAGGACATAAAGAAGGCCAAGAGATGTATGAAAACATGCTTAAAGTCACTAATCATCCAGGAGATGCAAATCAAAACTACAGTGCAGTACCATCTCACACCTGTCAGAATGGCTATTATCAACAAATCAACAAATGACAAGTGCTGGCAAGGGTGCGGAGAAAAAGGAACCCTCATGCACTGCTGGTGGGAATGCAGACTGGTTGCAGCAACTGTGAAGAATAGTATGGCGTTTCCTCAAAAAAACTAAAGATGGAACTCGCATTTAACCCAATGATCCCACTTCTAGGAATATATCCCAAGAAACTAGAAACACCAATCAGAAAGAATATATGCACAATTTAGAAAAGCTAAGATTTGGAGACAGCTTAAGTGCCCATCAGCAGATGAGTGGATTAAAAAACTGTGGTACATCTACACAATGGAATACTATGCTGCAGTAAAAAAGAAGGAATTCTTACCATTTGCAATAGCATGGATGGAACTTGAGAGCATTATGCTAAGTGAAATAAGCCAGTCAGAGAAAGATAAATGTCACACTATCTCACTCCTTTATGGAATTGGATGAACAATATAAACTGATGAATAAAAACAGATCCAGAGACAGAGAAACATCGATCAGACAGTCAAACCTTAGAGGAAAGGTAGGGGAGGGGGAGAATAAGGGGGAGAGATGAACCAGAGGACTTGTATGACTACATATAAGCCTAACTAATGGACACAGATACCAGGAGGGTGAGGACATGAACGGGAGTGGGATGGAAGTGGGGCGGGGTGGAAGGGGATAAGGACACATGTAATATCTTAATAAAAACATTAGCCTTTTTCTATGAAATTGTTAATTCATCTAAATAGATTAAGTTCAAGCCAAACTAATGGTATTTTCTCTTCAGCTTCATACAGGTAATGCATATTTATTGGAAAAAAATTTTTTTACAAAAATTATCTTTATTTATTGCTATGGAATTGAAAATATTCTTACAATGGTAAAATCAAGATTCCAAATTACAAAACATGATGGCAATGGAGACTTATAAACATTATTCTGCATACTATATAACAAAGTAGAAAGCACTGTGTTTATCCAGCCTAGGAGTTGTAATTGAAGCTCAATCAAGGAACAAGATCCCCCAGGAGTTAATAAAAAATTCAACAATAAAATCCTAAATGTGTTCATTCTGCTTTCTTATTTTTTTTTCTCTTTAAAAGAAAATGGTCAAAAATTAGGCATAGCATTGAGGTTTTTTCCCCCTAAGGTTTAATCTTCAGAATAGTTATTTGTAAGTATAGCCTGAGAACCATCCACATAAGAAGCTCTTTAGACATTTTTATTTTAAAAGTCCAATTTTATTGAATCAGAATTTGGGGTGTTGTTGTCCTGAAGTCTGAATTTTTAACTCATGTTCCAATAGTTCAGAATCTAAAACATAACCAAAAGATTAGGCCACTTTTTTTTCTTTTCCTTATTTTTCTTTTTCCCTTCATCACCTATAATAATGTTCTGTATGTTGTATTGGGCTCTTATTTTCAAGAAATCTCCTAGGTATTAATCCCATAGTATATATGGAAAAAATGAATGGAGTCTTCATATAGTTTGTTCACCTAATTTTATTTCATAAAACAGATTTAAAAAGATACAAACATATAAGGAAAATCTACTTCTGACCTTGAGCATTCCTAATCCACATTATTCTGCCATTATCTCTTATTTATTCATCTTCCATCTTAGGAGTAGTACTGTTTGAATGAATAATACATATTCATCTGAACATTTCACATTATAGTTAAGTATCTCATTTTTACTATGCCATGTGACTCCTTAAAATTAAATATGAATGTAGAGGAGGAAAAATAATTTTCCCTTTAACCTCCTGAGTTTTGGGGTGAGACTCCCTGTAGTAAAAGGTAGATGAATAAGAGAAAGAAACAAGTTTATTAACATGTATATTTCATGTATATGGAGTGCTACTCAGGAATGATGAGTAAACTCCCTGAGTTGGCCCAAGCCACCACCTTAAATACCATCTTCAGCTACTAGTAAACAGAAGAGAAAGATCCATGAGGGGGCAATTGCCAGGATTACCAGGTAAACAAAAGTAAGTTTTGTTGTGCTGATTTAAGTCCGGGCCTTCTCCATTGCTAAGAGTTCTTTGTGATTTTGAGTCATACCTCCCATCCAGGTACAAAGAAAGAGACACTCATAAAATAGAGATGTTCTTCATAAATATAAGCTTTCCTTACAAAAGGGTAACTTCTACTCTATTTTCCGAGTTCTTCCTATATCTGCTGTTTCTCAAAGATAATCAGCTCAAAGTAATCCTTATCTAAGGGTTCATGTTTTGGGATGACATATTAAGCTACCCTTTAGTAAACATCACTAAAGATTTTCAGTTTGGTAAGAACAGGTTTATATCCGCATTAGAGATATATCTTAAAACTCTTTTAAAACATTATAGTCTGCTCGTCGTTCTGTTTTCAGTGTTTTGAAACTCAAAATAATGGGGTTGTTCTTTCTTTTACTGAGTGAAATTGTTTTTCCCCCAGGAAACATATAAATTATGCCTTGTACATCTTCCCACTTATTCCCTTGAAATGAGTAATAAAATACAAAGTCTCCACATTGGTATAGATAGAAAACTAAGCATATTATGGAAAAATGACTTACACTGAGTCTTGACCTAATAATCATTAGCAGAAATAGGAGACAGTTTCTTCATATTTTGCTTCTTATCTTCCAGTGTAGTTTTGACCATTTTTTTAAAAAACCTTTTTTTTTTCATTCTGCATATGCATATGTGTGTTGAGTTTGTTTCTCCTCCTATCTTCATTCCTATCTCCCTGCTTTTCCTCCCTCTCCCTCCTTGAAACCCTCCACCACATAAAAGAATAGATCAGTAGACTCTGACTTTATAAAAAAAGTCACAGCTGATGTCCCGATTTTGGCAGAAATGAGCTATGTTTCAGAGTCTCTTGGCTAGTAATAAAGGGCATTAGTAATAAAGGGCTTTTATCAATAATGAAAATTGAATATTTTTAGTTGCCTTTTTGATATTTAAAGATCATATAATACTTTCCTTTTTGATCTATTAACATTATGAATTATAGTATCAGAGTTTCTTATGTTGAACACTTTTTTCATTCCTGGACTTGAATTTCTCATGGTCAAGTTATTCTTTTAATAGTCTCCTGAATTCTATATTCTAATAGTCTTCTTAAAATGTTTGCACCAACACTCATGTGAAATTGATCTTTGGTTATCTTTTGTACTCCTTTCATGTTTTGTTTTATTTTATTTTATTTTATTTTATTTTATTTTATTTTATTTTATTTTATTTTATTTTATTTTATTTTATTTTATTACTGATTTCAGAAAAGAAGAGAGAGGGAGAGAGAGATAGAAACATCAATGCTGAAAGAGAATCATTGATCAGCTGCCTCCTCACTCTCCACACTGGGGATCGAGTCCAACCCAGGCATGTGCCCCTTACTGGAATCAAACCTGGGACCTTTCAGTGATGCTCTATCTACTGAGCCAAACCAGCTAGGGCTGCCTTTCATGTTTTGATATCAGTTTAAGGTTGACTTTTAAAAATAATTTTCAAATAGTTTAGAAGTTTTTCTTCTTTCAGCACTATCTGAAATAGTTTAATGTCATTTTTCTCTTGGCTACTCCTTTTGAAATAGGATAGTCTTTTTGCCCTTCCTAGCACAACTGATACTAGGTTGTGCTGTAGACATGTAACTTTCTTTTTCCAACTTTTTATTTGAAAGTTATTTCATCCTTATAGAAGAATTGCAAAAATATGAATAGTACAAAAAACATCTATGTACCCTTACTCAGATTTTATCCCATTTGTAAAGATGTGACTTTTATTAAAACTTTCCCAAAGACTTGGGAAGAATAAAATTATAATATTAAAAGTATAACATTTAACTGCTAATATGAGAAATGGTTGTTGTTTAAGGACATTTGCTCAGGTCCAGCCTTTACGTCCATTTCAGAGTCTTATCATGGCTTTACTTTTGCTCTCCCCTAAATGGACATCAGTAATCTGTGCTTGGAGCATAAGTCCTACTTAAGTTTGGCTAACATCCTCAACTCTGTACCTTGTCCTTAGAAATATCTTGTCTCATTCATCTGCCCTCTACAGCCTATTTCCTTTCAAACCTCACCCTATCCAGTGTTTTCCCTTCAGGAGAAAACTTGCTTATGCCCATGAAGAAGAGCCAGACTATCAGGCAAGTGTGGAAGTAAATTTCCCAAAGTGTGGGATACAGTCATTTAAAAAAATTTATTAAATTTATCCTTGTGACATTGGTTAATAATATTATATAGGTTTCAGGTGTACAATTCCTGTAATCATCTGATACTGTATTGTGTGTTCACCACCCCAAGTTAAGTCTCCTTCCATCAGCATGTATTCCCCTTTATCCTTTTCCGCTTCCCCAGACCATACTGTTGTTTATGTCTATGAGGTTTTTTTATTTTTTACTTAATCCCTTCATCTTTTTCATTCAGCTCTGCAGTGCCCTTCTGCTCTGATAGCTGTCAGTCTGTTCCTATTTTGTTAGTTTATTTTGTTCATTAGATTCCAAATATAAGTAAATTCTTTCACTGACTGGCTTATTTCACTTATCATAATACACTCTAGGTCCACCCATGCTGTCACAAAAAGTAAGATTTCCTTCTTTTTCACAGCTGAGTAGTATTCCATTGTGTAAATGTATCACAGCTTTTTTGTCCACTTATCTACTGATGGATACTTGGGCTACAAAATCTTAGCTATTTTAAACAACACTACAATGAAAATAGGAGCGTATGTGTTTCAGAGGTTTGGGATATATTTCCAGAAGTAGAATTACTAGGAAACAGTTCTTTTTTTGGTTGTTTTTAATTTTTATATTAATTTTTATTAATTTTTTATACATATCTCCCCAATGCCCCCCTCCCTCCCAGGCATAGCCCAAACCCCCAGTGTCTGTGATCATTGGTTATGCTTATCTGCATGCATACAAGTCCTTTGATTGATCACTTATCTACCTCACCTAACTTTAATCTTTCTGTTGTAATTTCATAATCTGTTTGATGCTTTATGATTTTTTTCCCCCTGAGAATTATCAGTCTACTCCCTTTCTGTGCTCCTGATTCTATTATATTCAACAGTTTATTCTGTTGATCAAATTTTTAATTCACTTAATTTTTAGATTCACTTGTTGATAGATATGTATTTGTTGTTCATAATTTTTTGGCTTTTACCTTTTTCTTCTTCCTCTTCTAAAAGAGTACCTTTCAGCATTTCATATAATA
>PVJN01012929.1:0-50013 GCA_004026805.1 Lasiurus borealis | reverse complement strand
AGAGCGGAGCTCTGGGTCCCCGGGTCCCCAGCTGTTTGATGTGTGCGCAGCTGCCGGCTTCAGATGGCTGCAGACATCCACCTCCCTCTGAAAGATGGCTCGGTCTCCGCGCTCCTCCAATCACTCCCAGTGCGACTCCCAGCCGCTCTCTCTCCCTCTGCCCAGCGACAAAGCTCCAGGTGCGTCTGTTTACTCCGCCACCATTTTTTTTTCCCACAAAGCAGGTTTTAATTGGTCCTTCTTTCAATTCAGTTTCTACGTGAGCATTTATTTTCTGACATTCTTGCCAATTAAACTGAACATTGATATAATTTAAGGATAACCATTATTTTACCAGGTCACTTCTACTTGCAACAGATCACACAATGGTCAGAAATCTTTACCCTTCTTGATGTTTACAGATACTATTTCCCACGTGATTTTAGGATTATGCTAGGCCTGACTGACTGCAGTGATGCTATAGTTTCAAAATCCATCCATTTCTCTTGATTTTATTGCATAGACATCTGTAATCTTGAAAATGGACATATTTTCAGGAAGGTCTTGACTTGGATTATTCTGTGAGTCATATTCATAAAGGAACCATGTGAGAATATATGTGTCAGTTTGCATTTAGGTATCAATTTCAACATTTAAATTTCATTATTCTTCTCTTTCAGATCAAACATTTTTAAAGGGGGCTTTTATAAAATATTGATTCCATGATCCCACCTTGGACCAAAAAGAGAATTTGTGTAAGGTACCCTTAAAAGCATTCTTTAAGCTTTCCAGGTGATTTTAATATGCAGCCAAGTTTGACAGACAGTGCTTAGAGGCTGTCATGCTTTGAATGCTTGCTCCGCTCTTTTTCTGATAGACCCCATTCTCTAAATGGGAAGCAGAATGGAAACAGAAATAAGAGAAAAAAGTATAGCAGAGAAAATAGCATGATTTTCAAAGAAAGAAATCACTGAAATGATCAAAGGAGAACATTTAAACTACTCTTTCTTTTATCCTTCCTGACAGAAGGCTCCATTTTTTTTTCTATTTAAAAGTGCGTGTCTTGAAATAACTAGGTAGACCAGTAGACCCTGCTTTTCATTGGCACTGAATGCTTCAACCAGATATTCAAATCCATGTAGTAATTGCTCAAGTTGTTATAAAACACTACTTTATTTTAAAAGCCCCAGTATGAATACCACATATTAATAGAAATTCAATTAATGAAACATTAATTTGTATAATGATGCTGACCGTGGTAAATGGAGTTTTTCACCTTAGAGAAAGAGGACATCAAATGCTTTTAGTAACATTCTCTATCATGTTAAGTAAAGATAAAGGCTAGCTAAAATTTACATTTTGATGAGTGAGTGCATATCAACAGGCTTTCCAGGAATAGTTTAATCAAGCTGAAATTA
The DNA here is from genome assembly GCA_004026805.1 of Lasiurus borealis. NCBI lineage: Eukaryota > Metazoa > Chordata > Mammalia > Chiroptera > Vespertilionidae > Lasiurus > Lasiurus borealis. The sequence continues at coordinate 48,616 of PVJN01012929.1, read as the reverse complement.
AGTACAGTTTGTTTCACTCATAAAAAATAATATAATCATAATTCTATAATCATTCTTATCTCCCCACACGCTGTCCCATAAACATACACTAGACTTACTTGATTGCATAAAAGGGCAGATTGTCACAGAGCTCTCATTCGATGTCTGCACTGATTCTAAGCAGATCGTATTCTTAGTACTTAGGTTCTGTAGATCTACAATTCAGACAAAAAATGTCACTGAATAGAGCCAAAGGGTTGCCTGCTCTTACCTTAGAAACTGTCAGCGTAGAAATCCATCACTCGTCGGAAGTGCTCCCTGTGGTGCCTGTCAAATTGTTCATGTGTTTAAAGGGATCTTATGAAAATGCATTCTGGTTTAATGAGCTGGGCCTGGGGCCCGGGAATAGGCATTTCTAACGTGTTACCTGACAATACCTATGCTATTGATCCATGAACCACACTGAGTATTAAGAATCTGGGGTAAGAGAAAGAAAAGAAAGAAGAGAAGAGAAGAGAAGAGAAGAGAAGAGAAGAGAAGAGAAGAGAAGAGAAGAGAAGAGAAGAGAAGAGAGAAAAGAAAATAAGAAAAGAAAAGAAAAGAAAGCCTGTCTCACTTATGCTCCTCAATCTACCCATCCTGTTTACTTATAAGCCTTTGTCTCACTGGTTGTAGGAGTTTAGAGTTTTAAATTACCTGAGGCAGGAAAGTCATTTTCAGGTGACCTGAATGACTCCAAAACACTGGAATTTGAAAAGCTTTAGATTTTGTAAAATCCCTGGGTGTTTAACTTCTGTGCCTTATCATTTTATATGTGGAATATTCCAGATGCAGTATGTCATTAGTACTCTGAAGTCCACATTAAAGATAATACTTGGGTGAATATATGTGGAAAGGATTTTATTTTAATGAAGGAAAAAATAGTGAAAAGTATTCTAATGATGATACTTGACTCTGTGTCCATTAATGAGAGATTTTCAGTGGAAGAGGCATGTTGCTCCACCTCAGCTAGCTAGCTATCTGGGACTTAATGAGTCATTCAGAAGAACGCAACTTTCCCAGGCTTTAACTATGTTGATGCGAATCTTCCTCAATAGAGAATTCTAAAAACCATTTATTTTTTTTTTAATGATTCAGGATAATGAGCATTATTCATCCAGCTTCATCTCAAGCAAAAGCAGATGTAAGGGATTTATACCCATCCCCATCGTGACTTGAAGACCTGCCTTTTTGTGAATGTCTTTTTAGAAAGAGTGATGAAGGCTCCTATCTACATAAATAATGTGTCAACCAAAAAAATGTCCATCTCTAGTCAATTAGGCATACTTAGAACTCAAGACAGAGGTGGTTCCTGGCATAGTTTTCATTTTAAGTAATCCTATATCTTCTTTAAGGACCAGTGTTAGCTCTATCATTAATCATTAGCTTCAAGATCTCAGATCTTCAGTGTTCACCTCCTCATCACCTTCTTCATCCTGACTGCCATGGTGGGTCTCGCAAGTCACCTGCCCTCACTCAGTATCCATTCCTTAGGTATAAGGGTTTGCTACATATCATACCCCCCTCTTACTGTTCTGCCATTATTTTATCTCTTCCTCTTTAAGTCTGAACATAATACCTATGCCAAAATAGTACCTTGTTCTTTTAGAGGGAAGATATTTTACAAAATTGTCATCTACTTTTAGGTTAGAAATATTAAGAAGTGTCTCCCCCAAGAAATGAGAAATGATACTCTTCCTATTGTCCTCTGTATTATTTACTTCAGACCTTTTATCTAATAACATATCAAAAGGTCAATCCTGATTTGCTGAATTTCCAGTTTCCTGGCCAGTTTAATAAAAATAATTTTTTCCTATGTTCCATAAAAAAAGTATCCTTCTGCTATTGTGACTTCTGATCATAGTTACTCTTCTTCAAATTTTATTTTGAAGAGAATTTCATTTGTAAACAATATTAAAAATCATATCTTCTGTTCCATTGGGGGCTGAAAAATAATAACAATAATAATAATAGAATGATGGTGGTGGTAATAATAATAATAGAATTGCTAGGATATAAGTAGCAATGCTGAGCCAAACCATGCTGAGATAGGATTTCTCAGATACTATGTTCATTGCCAAAATTTAGACCATGGAGAAGCCTATCCATTCAGGTCAGGGAAATCTCACCTGGTTTAAGGTGAGCTATATGTTGAATATATATGGAGATATAAATGCATGCAGAAAGTTCAACACATGACAAAGATGGCACAGAACACCAGCTCTGAGTCATATATCAACTCAACAGAATTCACATGGGAAACATCTTTTTGTGTTTTTTTCTCAGACACAGTCAAGATCTAATTTTTTAAGTAAAGTGAAATAGAGGAAATGAACATTTCAGGAAAAGAAATCAAATTATTGAAATGTGGTGTATGGAAAAATAATCTATATGTATATTGGATTCACAAAAAAAATTAGGATAGGAGCATGTAGGTGGACAGAAGCTAAAAGGGGCTAACCTTGGATTGGCAGATGACAGCAGTTAAGATGGCATGATATTCAGTGTTACAGGTTTTTAGAAAGAAAGGAGAATAGTCTAGAAGAGACAATGAGAAGCATAGAGTCACTTGATGCATCTCCCAGGGATGCAGGAGAAAAAGCAGCCAGTATTTTGAGAAGGCTGTTGGCTAAGCTGTGTTGTAAGGAAAAACAAGGTTTTGGTGAGAGCATGTGATGAAGACCAGGAGGTTGAGGACAGAAGGATCTTGCTTCTCCTGGACTGTGCATTTCATTGGGCTCAGGGGGTGGAGGGATCATGGAGGGAGATGCGAACAGAATAGACATATAGATCCTTATGGGATCTCATCGTAACATGTAAAGTGCCTGTTAGTATGCCTAGCACATTTTAACTACTCACTAAATGGTGGTCATAACTGTCATCAAAGTAAAGCAATCAATCTGATGATTTTTCCCCCAAATTCTGAACTGCTCCAACTTCTGCATGTTATGAGTGCTGCTTTTCTCCATTTTGTCACACTTGTTATCACTCTGACTGTACCCACTGTTGCTGTTACTGTACTCATCACTTTCCCCTCTTCATTTCTAACCATGTTCTCCCATCTCTCTTGGCTTTAAAAAAGCCACGTTTTCTGTACATCGCCAAGCAATGCAAGCCCTCTTCTTCTCTGCTCTGGAGCTGACTGATGATGGAGTGCCAGGAGCAACTACTTGTCTCGCTCTTCTTGGCTCTTTTTGTCTATACATAGGTTCCCAGAAGTTCCCGATCCTTTCATCATATACGGGTATTTATCGTGAAGATACCATTTCAGACACCATCAGAACTTATAGTCTGACAAGATGACTATATCAGAGCCCACCAAAGGCTACATTCCTAAAGTAGCATTTGTACAGAAATATTAATGCCATTTTCAAGAGTTTCAGATGACTAGAAACTAGATCATTGACCAGTAACTAGAGATATTTTATCTTAGCATTAAAGTTCAATGTACTTTATTATCAGGATCAGAACAGTGGCTCAATTCCTCTGAGGTGAACTTGGGATCACTTGAAGAGATTGTGGGCACATCTTTCTCCCTATCGTTGGCAACTTAAATGCAGCTGCTGGTTTCAGCATATCCCTGTGCGTCTCATTGTTAAACAGACTACTTTTCAACATTCTTTTGTGTGTTGTATGAAGCACTGTGCAATGATTGGACAAGGAGGTGATGTGACAAAGAATTTGGCCCATGGTTTCTCTAGTTAATCCCCAGGAAGGAAATATTTATTATTTGTTGCATTTGAAGAACTGTGGCTCCTACGTAACTATAGATAAAGCCTCCATTTCCTTACGGTGGAAAAGATAGGGAAAGGTTCCATCTGTTAGGACAATTCTTAAAAATATATCCTCTTTGTAGATTTAATGATTCAGTTTGTAGCTAAGAGTTTGGGGAATCAAGCAGAATGTCCAAAAAAAAAAAAAAAACATTAAGAAACAAAACCTCTTGGATAGTAATTCAGAGACTCATGCTTTATTCATTTACCCATAACGTTTCTGGAGTCCTTATCATGCATTCTGAACTGTTCTAGGAAAAACAAAGCTCCTGCTGAGATATACCTCACAGGCTATCATAGGTGAATAGAAACTAATCAAAACAAATATTATGCAGAAGTATCCCATGCTGTGGCAAGTGTGCAAAAGAAAAGAAAACCTGGGTAGAGGAATGGAGAGGTGTGTGTGGTGTGTGAATATGTGTACACTTGCATGCACACTGTTTTGGATGGGAAAATTATGAAAATCTAATCATGTTAATAGTGCTCAAGGAAAGATACACTAGAGCAAGCACGTCACACTCAAAGGCTAACACGGGCCAAACAAATGAGGCGGGCAGCCCACTGGCTGGGAGTTTGACATGCCTGCACTAGTGTGTATCTATATTTCATGAGCATGAAGACCAAGCACTGAAGTGTAGAAAGATCGTTCAATGCCACCAGGACACTCAGCAATTCTGAACTGCTGGCTCTTAACTTCTTCCCTTGCTCTGGTCTATAGCCCCGTCTTGACTCAGTACAATGAATTTAAAAGGTATGCTTTTTTCCTTTTTAAAATTATATTTTCAATTACAGTTGATATTCAATATTATATTTTTTGTACAGCAGAGTATTTAGACATTTACAAATATTATGCAGTGATTTCCCTGGTAAGTACAGTATCTACCTGACAGCATATATAGTTATTATACTACTAGAGGCCCAGTGCACAAAATTTGTGCCTGGTAGGGTCCCCTCAGCACAGCCTGCACCCTCTCCAATTCGGGGATGTCTGACTGCTGGATCAGGCCTAAACCAGCAAGCAGACATTCCTCTCACAATCCGATATTGCCGCTCCCCCTCTACCCCCCACCAGCCTGATCACCCTTAACCACCTCTGCCTGCTGGCCTGATTGCCTCTAACTGCTTCCCCTGCTAGCCTGGTCGCCCCCAAATGCTCCTTCTGCCGACCTGGTCACCCCAAACAGCCTGCTGGTCATTACTGTTACTGTGACAGCATCCCTTACAATTTGCATATTCCTCTATTATTAGATTATTGATTATATTCTCAAAAGGGGTCTGTTTTAAATAAGTCACATGTGTGGAATCCTAACCATGTTTATTCAGTAACTTAAGGATAGTGACCATAGTGTCACTGTCAGGAAGTATGTAGAATTATAAGTTATCTTCATAGCTTTGAGAAGCGTACTTGATGTCCCTCACAATAACCTCAAAATAAAATGTGATTGCAACAGTGACCTTCTGGGTGGAGAGCCGTTAACACCTCTATCCTGGTGGTCTGAACTATAACTTAAGCAGTTGGAGAAAGGTCCAGTAGTGGAGCAATAAAGGTTCCCACTGCTGTCCCATGGAGGCTCAGCCCCACAGTATAATGTCCTTGCTCAGCCACTGGCCTTTTTTTAAAAAAAACATATTTTATTGATTTTTTACAGAGAAGAAGGGAGAGGGATAGAAAGCCAGAAACATCAATGAGAGAGAGACATCGAGCAGTCGCCTCCTGCATGCCCCACACTGGAGATGTGCCCGCAACCAAGGTACATGCCCCCAACCGGAATCGAACCTGGGACCCTTCAGTCCGCAGGCCGACGCTCTATCCACTGAGCCATACCGGTCTCGGCAGCCACTGGCCTTTATGATGATAGGCCATGCTGGGCTGAGTCTTAGGGTAATAGGCATGCACACAGCCAGCACAACATTTAATTTCAAGGGTGAGAGATATATTTCCATGCTCTCAAAGTTATTTTTTTATTGAATCTTTATTAATCTCCATTATTATTTGCCTTAGAATGTGAGCTTAGGGAATAATAATATACATATATGTATATATGTAAACTGCTTTCACACATTTTCATTTGAGTTCCACAACAACCTAAAGGAAAAGAAAGCAAGATAGTTGTCTCCCATCATGCTGATGCAGTTACCAAACTCAAAAGAAGCTTAATTAATTTGCCAATATACAGGGTTAAAAAGCGGCTGCGCCCAAATTAAATTATGGGCTAGATGAGTTTAAAAATCTATCCTTTTCCCTATAGGAAACTTTGTCCCATTTCACCAGGTTCTTCCTAAAAGAAAAAATATATATATAGATATATGTGACTCTCTGGAAACTTCATGACTTTCTTAGGTCTCGAAGGTTTTGCTGAATGAAGGAAAGTAATCGTTTATTAAATAGTTTAATAAGATAATAGTTTATTATCTTTATGGGTTTGTTAAAAAATTCTATGGTTTCCCCTAAAAGTGTTACCTATAACTCTGTGCATATAAATGCACTTAGGTGAAGTTTAACATTCCTAAATTTAACATTTGAGATTTTGTTGCTAGTCAAGGTTCTGTTAAGAAAACAGAAGAGCCACTCAATATATTCAAGTTAGTAAAGGCTTTAATATTAATAATTAAGAGCACACACAAAGATTGAAAAAGCTGGCTAGCAGAGGTCAAAAAGATGAACCTCTGCAGTTTCAGCCTGAAGCACTGGAGCAGAGACAGCATCAATGCTCAGACATCTCTGGGAAGCTCCCATCAGCAAGGTAGAAATACTCCAGAACTCCCAACGAGTCACTGTAAATTGCACATCTGCCCATATACCTAGCAGCAGTGTCCCACAGAAAATAAGGCCTTGCCAAAACCGGTTTTGCTCAGTGGATAGAGCGTTGGCCTGCGGACTGAAAGATCCCACGTTTGATTCTGGTCAAGGGCATGTACCTTGGTTGCAGGCACATCCCCAGTAGGGGACGTGCAGGAGGCGGCTGATCGATGTCTCTCTCTCATAGATGTTTCTAACTATCCTTCTCCCATACTCTCTGTAAAAAATCAATAAAAGGTAGTTTTTAAAAAAAAGAAAAAGAAAAGAAAAGGAAAAGAAGAGAAGAGAAGAGAAAAGAAAAGAAAAGAAAAGAAAAGAAAAGAAAAGAAAAGAAAAGAAAAGAAAAGAAAAGAAAAGGAAAGAAAAGAAAAGAATGGCCTTTACTTTGCCATCTTCTGAATCTGGTACCAATGCCTCTCTCTTGAAAACTCCAAGCTGAAGAAGATTTTGGGAAAATTGTTTCTAACATCTCTTCAATGGTACTTGGGGTGGCAATGCCACATAGACAACAAGCAATCTAACATTTTAGGTATGTCAAAGTGATCACATAATTCCATGTCTCATTTATAAGTTTTCTGAAGCACAACATAGAATCCTATATCTTAACTGTCAGAGTAAACGAGCAAGCCATATAGCTAGGAAGGATAACTCAGTATTCATTCTGCTTCTCTCCATATAATCAATAAATGTTTGATATAACTTTTTATGTGAAATGAAAAGAATAGACATGGACCAAGTCCTTGTGGAACCTACATCCTGATAAAGCTTTGTCCTTAACTCCACTGAATTTTTATTTTGGGGGGAATTATGTTCTAAAGTCATTCACTAATTTGGGGACCATCAAGAGTCTGAGATTGCTTCAGCCATCTTAATGACTAGCTTTGAAAAATCATTTAGTTTAGTCAGAAAAGCAATCCAAGATACCCACTGAGACATCAAATGTCATTTCTTGATTCACAGCCATACCCTCAGGAAATTATTACAATAGTCCACAACATTTGTATAGCATTTTGTCCTTATTAAAAGGTATTTTCTAACATTGTCTTGTTTGACCCTCACAAAACATCTTTTAGATATGGTCAAATAATTTTTCTGTACTCATTAATAATAATTAAAGACAGTCCCAATCAGGTGGCTCAGTTGGAGCATTGTCTCCTACACCAAAAAGTTGTGGGTCCAATTGTCAATCGGGGCACATTGCCAGGGTTACAGGAGGCAGCCAATCTAGGATTCTCTCTCATCATTAATGTCTCTATCTCTCTCTCTCTCTCTGCCCCTTCCTCTCTGAAATCAATAAAAAAATATAAAAATAATAACAATGAACATATCCTTGAATGGGGATTTAAAAACACACACTAAGAACACGGGAAAGGGGAATAAATTATGTATTTAATTATTGACCAAGTTGAAAGTAGTCCTTATCTATCATTTTAGGTTACTTCTACAGCATCCCACATCTCTTTTTTAATAAAAGAATTAGAATTACATTTAGCATATATGAAATTATAGAATTTAAAAGACCCTGGCCTTCTAAATCATTTTTATTGCCCACTTGTTATTATTCTTCCAGCTATGTTCTGAACGGAGGTGTCTAAAATTGTCCTCTTCTGTGTTTAATGAAAAATAAATGAGCAAATCTCCCTTTGACAGAGCCCTTCCTTTCATGAACACCCGCTGCAATAAATAGGCCACCTGGTCACATTCTTATCTATAAGTAGTTTATGAAGTCAGATCTGTTTTGAAATATCTGTGTCTGGCAAAATCCTTTCAGGGAACACAGGCACTTGAGACAGATCTTAGAACAAGAGAGAATACTGTGGTTTATTTAAGCCAGTTCTCTCATGTAGACATGAGGAGAATGAAATCCTGTGAGGCTCAATGACACTGAGGTCAAAGTCACACAGCCAGTTACTAAGGAGCACCTCTGTGTGTAGAAGTCTGGTTTAAAGGTTCATTGAGTTACTTGCTACCAGGATGTATGTGGGGGAGTAGGGAGAATATAAGAAAATTTTAAGACTATTCTCTGGCTTAACATCAAATTGTGGAGACAGTAAGCAATGAAAGAAGAACACAAGGCCGGAAATAATTGCTAGATAATGACCCAGAAGCGATAACTGCTGTAATTCACAGAAGAAATAGATCAAGAATTTATTTTTAGTCTTCACCTCATTATACAAAAGATGTGAGGCACTTTACAACAATACTTTTAATGCAAAATGAATAAAGTAAGCAGGTGTGGTGACCAGGGCAAAGAAAAACTATGGGCAAAAAAAAAAATAATAAAGTCATACCTGTTATTAGGAGTTATTTCCTATAACTGAACTACACAGTAAAAGAAATGGACCCCAGATTTATCAGTAAGTTCTTAAATGGCCAATGCAAAGTAAACACAATCCATTTATAAGATTCAATTTTTCATAAGACAAAACCAAATTTACAGTATTATTCCTCCAACAAGATATTCAAAAAGAAAACTCTGAGTTTTCTCTAGTTCTTATACAATCCATCAGTGTGGTCCTTTGGCATAATACCAAAGTATAATTCAGTAGAGGAATTCTCTTTAATCCAAAATGATGTCACCAGCAACCTTGTGGTCTGGCTCAATTCAAAGGCATCTTTCAGGCTATGGAGAGAAATGGATCAATTACTTGTCCTGAAGTATTTCTCCCAAACATTATTTATGGCAACGTGGAAAGTAAGGAGCTCAACATTGTGATATCTGGCAAGTGCCTATACTGGTTGATGGCTACTCCACAAGCTTGGAGAATCAACCAAGCAGAGATGAGTGTCATTAAGGGCATCTGTAAAAATGTAGGAGCCTAACTGTCATGTTTAATACCTTTTTTTCAAAGCTAAATAAGGTCAAAATTATACCACCCAACATTAAAAAGGTGGGGGAGACTATTCTGGGCCAAGAGTAAAACAGGGAGACCTGAGATCAGGGGTCAGAGAATTTAGGAATGTCTTCAACAGAGATGGAGCTTAAACTTGGACAGACAGAGAGACTAGGAAGAAATCACTTGAATACATGGTGGGGAGGTTGCAGATAAGAGACAAGTAGATTTGCCACCAAAATTTGTGTACTTAAAATGCAGCGACAAAAGAGCAAATTTAAACAGAAAACCTGATCCAATTTAAACAGAAAGTTTGATCCTTTTATGGAACTATTTCCAGTAAAAAGTTCTTTAATTTAATATGACAACACCGGTTTGGTAGGATTTCCAGCCAATGAATGCAGTAAGTGGATTTGTTTTGATGACCTTTGCTAATTGGTTGAATGCCATGTAAATCCCCTGTAGATTTTCTAACAGCTCCAAAGCTAAAAATAGTGACCTCACTGAAGATTCCCTCAGCTGTTCTGATTGAGAGAATGGCTGACAATGTCTGATGGACTGTGGTTCCATAATGAGGCTCAGAAATTGGTAGCCTGGTATGTGTCATATGTACCAGAAAACTACGTCTATGCTTACCAGAGTGCATTCATAGGCACAGAGGGAGCAATAAGGATTATCTTTTTATAAATAAAAGTTTTAATTACATTATATCTAATAGTAGGCTATGTGTCAGGTATCGTGCTTTGCATTCAGTACATGATTCATATCATCCTCACAACTCCTCCATGAAGGAAGAACTGTCAGTAATAAAGGCTCAGAAACTTTAATTTGCTCAAAGTTACAAAATGATTAATGCCAGGACTTTGAATCCAGGTTTTTCTAACTCAAAAGCTAGTGATTTTTTTTTAAACCTCTGATTCTACATAATATAGATTTTCAGCTTTTTGGAGCTGTTGCTTTATATTACTAAAGCATTTAGTTTGATAGTATAAAGCACTATAAAGAAAAGCAATTCCTAGGAGAATAGTCATGGAATATCAAGGATAACTGAAGACCTATGAGATCATTAGCCCAATCCTCTAATTCTGGTTATGAGATACCAAACATGAACAGCCCAGAGGCCTGCAGCCAGTTAATGGAGAATCAGGCCATCCAGTTCACAGTACTGTGCTCAACACCTCTCCCCTACTGTCTTCTCTGGGGCTGGTCAACAATTGTAGAGCATGAGAAAAAACTGAACCTGGGTATATAGAAGGGAACCTAAATCCTTTACCATATTCATTCAGTGCCAACATGGTATTATATGGTTAGAGTACTAGAAGCTGGGTTTCTGCATTGTTAAATATCCTGAAACCAAGAGAATAACATTAAAGGGTGATTCTTTATCATCTGAAGGGAAAAAATCAACACACACACACACACACACACACACACACACACACACACACACACACACACATATATATATATATATATATATATATATATATATATATACAGTCTTATGTAACTTGGTTGAAATCAAACAGTGATCTTTTTTAGCCCACCATCCCCTGGAGTTCAGCAATCACCATTAGCATTTCATGATTGTATTTAAATTTTCTTGAAATCTCTTGTGTCAGTAGGGTATCTGCAGCCTGTTACTGCCTCTAGCATTCTGATGCGTGAACCCCTTAGTCTATATAGTGTCTCTCAGTGCCTGGTCATTTAAAGACACTATTATAATTTACATCTGATCTTACCAAAATAGTGATTTGCTCCCTTCCCTGAACAATGAAGTATCATCTCTTAAAACATAGGTAGTTTCTAGAATTGGCATCCTATAATCAGAAATGTTTGGTAAACGATGTAATTGTTTCAGTAATCCATTCTGTAGTCTGGGTGGTGCCTGACGCCATGCTAGCTGACAGTGGTGAGCCAAAGAGAAGCGGTCCCTGTCCTCCCTCATGGAGCTCCAAGGCAGGGGAGGGAGGCAGACATTTATCAGAGACTTACACCAATAAAGATAAAGATAGAAAAAAAGTAACAAAATTTGTATAAGTTTGAATTTTAAAATAATGAATTTAATTAAACCTTGATTTTGTAAAAATAAAATAAAATAAAAGTAAACACTTAATAGCAAGATTAAATTATGCTATCATGCAACTCAATGGTAAATTAAGGAGATTGAATTCATGGAAGTCAAGAGAGGGTTCTTGAGAATGTGTCCATTGTTTAAAGATCTAAAGAATGAGTAAGGCGTTAACTAGACAAAGAAGGAGAAAATGCACATTTCAAGAAGAGAGAACATTAAATACAAACCTGTGGTAAGAGGAATCTTGGCAAATGTGATGTTGTAGTAGCAAGAAAAAAAAAACACCATGGTGTGGGTTGAAGCTGGAGAGGTAGGGGGTAGGATCTTGTGAGAGTTGTATGTGTTTTTTAATTTATCTTTATTGTTGAAAGTATGACAGATGCCCGTCCCCGTCTTCTTTTTTTTATCCTAAGAACAGTGGATCACTTAAGATTTTCTAGCTGAAGGAAGGAAGGGTCACATGGTAAGATTTGTGTTTGAACAATCACTCTATAGCTGCAGTGTTGAGAATTAATTGATAAGAAGGCAAATAAACCATTTCATCAAAAATATCAGAGTAGACCAAGGTGAGAGGATGCTAGCTTAAACCAGTATAAAAAATGGCAAGAAATAGGTGGACTCAAGGGAGAGTTATAAGGTAAAAACAGATGGGACCTGGTGAAGGATTCAATATGAATGATAAAGATATAGTAATGAAGGGTGACCCCTACTATTTCCACATTTTTATTTGTTTGTTTGTTTGTTTATATTAATGAATAAGGATGGCATTTGCCAAAAAAAATGGAAAGAAAGGGATGTTTAAGGTTCTGGATGGGGCTTAGGAAGGGAATCAATCACAAGTTTAATTTGGGACTTCTTGATGTATGATACGGTATGGAGCACAAAGAGAGGTCTGCCCTGAAGATACAAATTTCTGAATCATCTGAATATTTTTATAATAATTGTAGCTATAGGGATAGGTGAGTTTTCTTGAACAGGTGATGCAAATGAAGAGGGTTCAGGAGGCCTGAGGAGCTCCAATATTTCATGATTAGGTAGAATAGGAGACAGTGAAGGAATGGGAAGAGAAATAGGAAGAAACCATGGAATGTGGCATTGCAGAGGCCAAAGAAAGAAAATTAAGTAAACCCAGGCCCAAGAATCTATGTCTCTATCTTTGTCTCATTGGGAAAATTACACATCTTTCTAGTCAAACTCAAAAATGGAATAAAGGAAAGAGCATGGAGTTTGAATCCCAGCTCTGATACTAATTCTTACACCTTGAGCCTCAGTCTTTGTGATACATTTATTTTTTTATTTTTTAATCCTCACCTGATGATATTTTTTCAGTTGATTTTTAGAGAGAGTGGAAGGGAGGAGAGAGACAGAAACATTGATATGAGAGAGACACATTGATTGGTGGCCTCATGCACACACTCTGACTGGGTCAAAGATCTACCCTGTAACTGAGGTACATGCCCCTGACTAGAATCGAACCAGAGATCCTTCAGTCCAAGGGCCAATGCCTTAATCACTGAGTAAAACACACCAGGGCTGTGATATATTTCTCTCATCAAAATTACAATGTCAGAATGTTTACACCTTACTGTTCCCTCACGTGTAGTGGTCTTTGTTTCTGTTCTTTATCAGCTTTAAAAATATTTTCTGACTTTGTGTTCATGAAAGTGCTAAGGATGGAATATTATAATCTGTATTTTCCAATATACTTCTGCAATATACTTTTGTTTATTTCTTCATAGAGTATAAGAAGCTCATTTGCAAAGTGACTGCAATCAGCTAAATAATACTTGAAAAAATGTGTTACTTAACAGCAGTTCTTATTTTCTCATAATTTAAAGCATTTCCCACCATAGCTGGTTTGGCTATGGTGATAGAGCATCAGACTTTGGATTGAAGGGTCCCAGGTTTGATTCTGATAAAGGGTACATGCCTGGGTTGCAGGGTCAATCATCATTGATGTTTCTATCTCTTTCCCCATCTCCCTTCCTCTCTGCTCCCTTCCTCTCTGCAAATAAAAATATATTTTAAAAAATAAATAATATATTTCCCTCTGGGATATATATATATATATATATATATATGTATATATTGTGGTGCACAAAATTAGTGCGGGGTGGGGGGGTGTCTTTTAGCCCAGCCTGCACTCTCTCTAATCTGGGACCTCTCAAGGGATGTCCAACTGCTCTCTCACAATCCAGGACTGCTGGTTCCCAACTGCTCACCTGCCTGCCTTCCTGATTGCCCCTAACTGCTTCTGCCTGCCAGACTGATCACCCCCAACCACTCCCCTGCCATCATGATTGATGCCTAACTGATCTCCTGCCAGCCTGTTTGCCCCCAACTGCCCTCCCCTGCAGGTCTAGTCCCACCCAACTGCTCTCCCCTGCAGGCCTGGTCACCCCTAATTGCCCTCTCCTTTAGGCCTGGTCCTCCACGACTGCTCTCCCCTGCATGTCCGGGTCCCCCCAAACCACCCTTCCCTGCATGCCTGGTCACCCCCACTTTCCTCCTCTGCAGGCTTGATCACCCACAAGTGCCATTCCTTGCAAACCTGGTCCCTTCCAACTGCCATCCCCTGCTGGCAATCTTGTGGTGGCCATCTTGTGTCCACAGGGGGACAGGATATTTGACCACATGGGGGAAGTTATCTTGTGTGTTGGAATGATAGTCAATCTGCATATTACTCTTTTATTAGATAGGATAGAGGCCTGGTGCACAGGTGGGGGCCAGCTGATTTGTCCTGAAGGGTGCCCTGGATAGGGTGGATGTTTCCTTGGGGCATGTGGTGGCCTAGGAGACAGGCCTGTGGTAGTTTTCAGGCTGGCCACACCCCCTGGTGACCCAAGCGAAGGCCCTGGTATCTGGGATTTATTTATCTTCTATAATTGAAACTTTGTAGCTTTAAGCAGAGGCCTGGCCAGCCAGGGTGTGTGGAAAGCTTGGTTTCCTCCATCATCAGAATAACCCAAGACTTCTTTTTGCTCTCTCTGTGGCCATAGCCATCTTGGTTGTGTTAATTTGCATACTCGCTCCTGATTGGCTGGTGGGTATAGCAGAGATATGGTCAATTTCCACATTACTCTTTTGTTAGATAGGAGATATATGTATATGTATGTATGTATATATATATATATATGTATGTATATATATTATGAGATTTTAAGATACTTATTAATGAATGCATATATCTCAATCAGTTAACGTCTAGATTTGCAATATGTCTCCTTAAGTAAATTTATGTGTATATTTGAATATTTCTGGCCTTAATATATTACAAAGATAGCAAGCCAATTCCTCTGTAGCATAGTAGAAAAGGCAGGACTATAGCATAGCAGAAAAGGCAGGGAGTAAAAATCAAACATTTCTGGGTTTGATCCTAACTTTGATACTAGGACAGATCATCATTATCTTGCTCTGTGCCTCATTTGCTTCATCTGTGAAATAGAGATAATTATTACCTCATGAAGCTGCTGTAAGGAAATTTCTACCACACATAAGTACTCAATAAATGTTAATACCTTCTTGACATCACAATAATAATAGGAAACCAGGATTGTAGGCTCCAGAAATGCAAAAATTGCTACCTGGAATTGTAAAAAAATTGACTGTTTTATAAGCTGTTAACTAATATATATACCATCCAGAAAAATAATCACATAGTTTTCAGTATATTCAACCTGCCATGAACCCTGATGACATTGATAACAACTTGACTCTGGGTTCATGGTCATCTCATAGCCTGTGAGCAGAAACATTTCATGATCTGGTCAGTGTGGATAATTCACTTCCATATAATTTGAGAGAAGAAAGTGATGGTTTCTCTTCCACCCTTTGTCAGGAAAGAAAGCCCAACTGAGAGGCTTTCACAGAGAATTTCTTCAGTAATGATTTGTTGAGTGAATGAATAACTGAAATAAAATGAGTAGAGTTTCTTCTCATTTTTAGGAAATGTATATAAATTAGAGATTATGCTGATTTTGCAAACTTCAACAGCTCCGTGGAAAATTGGTGCTATGCGGGGCTCTACAGTCATTCATTAACTCAACAGATAGTTGTTGTGATGGTTAAAAACAGAACCATATCTATAGGACCCTGCCCTAATGCCATACAGGAAAATTGTGAGCCAGATAATCACAAGATTATTTCCAAATGCCAACACAAATAGTTGATTCCCTTTCTTTTAATTTCACCATATAATTGTGTCTTCTGTAAGATGCTGTTTGCTTCTGAGCATATAAGTATATTCTAATTTCTCTATTGCTTGATTGATATTTTAACAATCACACTTTTTTTGTTTTGTCCATTTGGCTTTGCTTATATTGAATATTTTATTTCTTTCCTAGTAGTGAATATTTAATGAAGAGATAGTATAGGAGGCTCGGGAATCTTTTCTAGCATACTTCTATATCCAGTTTCTTTCCACTGTTTTTAATTAAGCAAAGACTACTAAAAAGGTATTAAAATGTAATAATGAATTCCATCATAGGTCCTTTCGTTTCAGTATTTTCTCTGAAAGTGACATCAGACACTTTTCAGGGGAGTTCATGCTAAGTGATCCTTTTGATATTTTTATCACAAATAAGTACAGAACTTAATTATTGACAACTTTAAGGTGAAACAAGTTCAATCCTTAATTAATTTAAGTTAGTGATTTTGAAGATCTTACTGCTATAAATGCCTTAAATTTATCTTCCAATATATAAAAGAATATTCCATTTCCCACCCTAACAGGAGAAAAGTCACTAATTATGGAGCAAATAGAATATTCTAAAATGTTGTAAAGAAAGAAAACTACATACATATAAAGATTCAAGAATCAGAATAGTATTGGTCTCCTTAACAACAATATAAAAAGCTAGAAGACATTGGAATCTTGCCTTCAAGGTTCTACCAATTACTTTTGCTTCCTCATAGTAAAATGGGATTGGTAATACCTATCCTGAAATACCACTGAGCCTAGTACATAGTCAGCATTCATTTTCTATTTTTATTTTTATCAGTACTGCATATACGTAGTTTTCCAATACCTATTATAAAAACAGCATCCCCCTCTACATCCCATCTCCCTCCATTTCCATTACCAGCAGTAACTGAGTAAAACTCTTTTAGTTTATTTGTTATTTACCTTCACATTTCTAATATAGCATCACTGGTCATGCTACTTCTTAGTTTTTCAGATCTGCACATTATACGTATATTCCCATGCTAACACATCCCCAAACTAACACTTCTTTCCCCTTCATCCTCCTAATATTGATGGCTAATAACCAACCAGTATTCACCAGAATTAACATATTGAAAATATCCTGTATATATTGGAAAGCAGTGATGTCCTTGAGGCTCCCAGGTGACACCTCCACTCTGTAAACCCAACCCCATCCCTGGAACCCCAGGGTAGTCTCCTCCTACAATTTGGCAATGAATTGAGTAATGCCTAGCACAACAGCATGCCCTCAGCACTGCCAAGTGTACAGTATGCCTTGGTTTGTGGGCCGTACCAGACCAGTTGGTAAATATTTAGTATTTTAATATAATCTTTAGTTATATGACAATTTTTGGTTATACTGATACTCGATGTTCACATTATTACAACTCTGAGAACATGGTACACAGTTGAGCTATTTGTTATATTATGACTAAATTCACTTTGCTGGGCAAATTTGCCTCTTCCCCATTATTAAATTATCCACCAACTCTTTGCTCCAGGTGTGTATCTCTTCTCCAACACGGAGGTGCTCTGTAAGATTAATCTGCCTGGGGACATTGCTCTCAGAACTCTGTGTTCTCTGACTCCCGCTGGAATGAATTGCTCTCCGGGTCTGCCTACACTACTGTCATCTTAGGATCTCCTTTCCCTTCCTCTGAGGGACTTTTTGTCTGTCTTGCTGGGGAGCCTGTTTCCTGAATCCTACAGTCTCATCTTCCTTCATTTACAACTTGAGAGTGGCTACAGGGAAGTTAAATTTTTGATGCCCTGAATGTATCAGATTGCCTTTATTCTCTCTTGACAGTTGATTGAATTTTTACATGCAGAAACTCCTATGTAATAAGCCAGTTCCCCTCTCATTTTTGAAGGCAAGATTACAGTGTCTTCTAGCTTCTGATATTGCTGTTGAGAAGGCCAATGCTATTCTGATTCTTGAATCTTTATATGTATGTAGTGTTTTTTTTTTCTTTTCAACATTTAGGCTATTCTATTTGCTCCCTAATATTCTAAATTTCATAATGGTGAGCCTTATGGCAAACTATTTTGATCATGTTAGGTACCAGATAGGATAGGACTTTCGATCTGGAAACACTTAGAATGTCATATAATTGTCTTAGTTCATATAATTGTCATAAGGGTCTTAGTTCATGTGGGCTGCTCTAATGAAATAATATAGATTGGGTGGCTTACAAATAACTGAAGTTTATTTCTCACAGTTCTGGAGGCTGGATATTATGATGCTGGCAAAGTCCAATATTATGATGCTGGCAAATCCAGAGTCTGGTGAGGGCCCACTTCTTAGTGCATAGAAGTTGTCTTCTTGCTATATTCTCACATGGTAGAAGGGCCAAGGGATTTTTTTCTTCCATGTGTTCAAGGTTTGATAGCTCGTTTCTTTTTAGCACTGTATAATATTCCATTTATAGATATACCACAGAGTATCCATCTGTCTATTAAAGGACATCTTAGTTTCTTACCTGTTTTGGAAATTATGAATAAAGCTGCTATAAACATCCATGTGCAGATTTCTGTGAACATAAGTTTCCAACTCTTTTTGGTAGATACCAAGGAGCACAATTATCATAATTAAAGGATATGGAATAGAATTGTTTACTTTTTCAGAGACTAAAACATAAAAACAATATGGTCTAAAAATTTCCCGGGGTCATTGAGCAAGGCAATATATATCTTTCTCTGGGTTTTGCCTCCCTATCTGTGGCTATAACTATTACAAAACCATTTCTGCCTCCAGATTTCAACTCAGTAGGCCTAATTACTATTTTCCTAATTTATAGAAATTGTAAGCCCAGTTAATGCACATACGTCAAGGGCCCTAGGGAGCAGCAATTCTCCTGCTGTACATTTAAATGATCTAATCATTTGGTCCATCAACTGTGTGAGTCACAAAATGGACTTCTCCTGAGAGGCTGTAGAGCAGCCATTGAGTTTGGCCCTGCAGTCACACAGACCCCATGGCTATTCCAATTTCTAGGAATATCACCTTAAGCAAGTCACTTAATCCTTCTAAACCTGTGTTTCTCCATCTATAAAATGTGTGTGCTCCCCAAGTTTGTTGTGAAGAATAAATGTTTGTAATGCAGTACATAACACATAATCAGCATGCATTGAATGTGACTATTGTTAACCAGCATATAGCACACTGTTTTGCATCTAGTAGGCACTCAATACATAATTGTTGAGTGAACGAATTGCATGCAACTGAATTTGATTAAGACCTGGATCCCTAACTGGTCTAACAACTGGAGAGATCCTGTCTTTGTAATTACTCCTTGTATCCTAGTGCCAAAGTGCCTGGCCCATAACAGAAATTGAAAATTTCTCATTAAATAAAATTTTCAATAAAGGAATGAGCAAATAGATATGTCTTGTTCACACTAATTTTCAGGATACAAAAAACAATAATTTATTTTTCAAGACAACTATCAAGTGTATGTATTTAGAAAAGTCAGTTTGCCATTATAAAAACACCCTCTGTTCCTCATTGGTCTCCAAACAGATTCTTCCAAGGAGCAAAATTTTTTTTTAATATATTTTATTGACTTTTTTTTACAGAGAGGAAGGGAGAAGGACAGAGAGTCAGAAACATCGATGAGAGACATCAATCAGCCGCCCCCTGCATGCCCCCCACTGGGGAGGTGCCCGCAACCAAGGCACATGCCCTTGACCGGAATCAAACCTGGGACCCTCCAGTTTGCAGGTTGATGCTCTATCCACTGAGCCAAACCGGTCCCTGCACAAGGAGCAAATTTTAGGCAAAGATTTGACTAACTGTGACCAGTTAGGTACTCACTCAGGCTTCTCTGTCATGCCCTTTCTAGCTGCATAAGGCCAAAAGGAGAAATGGTGGGATGTACCTGTCCTAGTTAAGATGGTCCTTATACCACTTGTGTAACAAAGGTGCTAGTATATTTTGGCAGGTGATCTACCTTAAAAATGCCTTGGATGAAGGAAAAAACTGGTTCTTTTTCCATAAAGTTTCCATCATGTGTTCACTAATAATGTATTATTAAAAAAGGAACCATGCAAAAATAATTGACACTTATTTGTTCTGTAGATACAAACCTGATAACATGAGATTAAAAATATTGCTTTATTGGTCTTTTTAATGGCTCTTAAAGCTTAGGAATGATTGCAATAGGTCCTAGTTTTGTCCCACATTACAGAATATAATACATTATTATTAAATACTAGTGATCCAGTGCATGAAATTTGTGCACATTAAAAGGGGATTAGAGGAAATAATTTAATATTGCTTTTGCCCTTTCTCTGTAATAGAAGTGTCATAGATGAAAGAAAATTAGTAAAAATGTATATGAAAACCTTCCTCCTGTCAGAGTCTGGAGTTTAACACAGGACCCAGAGTCAAGTCACTACCCACCCACATGCACCTCAAAATTGTGTGGGACTCAGATGTGGCCGGCCCCCCGCCACATTGGATTAGATCCAGACCCAGCCAGTCCCATCCTTGTCAAGCCCTGCTGGGCAGGGGGCATAGCCTCAGGCCCCCTGGCCTGGTGCCAGGATGGGGGTGTGGCCTAAGATCACATGCCTTGGGGTCCTTCGTCAAGCCCCACTAGGTGGGTGACATGGAGTGAGGTCCCCTGTCCAGCCCTGCCAGGGAGGGGGGCGCAGCCTCAGGTCTCTCATCAAGCCCCTCTGGGCAGGAATGCAGCCTGAGTTTCCCTGACCCAGCACTGGGGGTGCACCTTGAGATCCCCCATCAAGCTCCACATGGCCTGAGGTCCCCTGTCAAGCGCCACTTGGTGAGGGCGCAGCCTGAGGTCCCCCGGCCTGGTACTGGGGCAGGAGGAGCAGCCTGTTGCCCCTAGCCCAGCACCAGGATTGGAAGCACACCTTGAGGTCTCCTGTCAAGCCTTGCTGGGAAGGGGCATGGCCTCAGGTCCCCTGGGCTGGCACCAGGGTGGGAGGGTGTGGCCTTAGGTCCCCCAGGCTGATGCCAGGGCAGGGAGCGCAGCCTGAGGTCCCCTGTCAAGCCCTGCCGAGTGGGGGGCGTGGCCTGGAGTCTCCTGTTAAGCCCCACCTGGTGGGGGGTGCAGCCTAAAGTCCCCCAGTCTAGCTCTGGGGCAGGGGGAGCAGCCTGAGGTCCCCTAGCCCAGCACCAGGATGGGAAGCTCACCTTGAGGTCCCTGTCAAGCCCTGCCAGGTGGGGGGTTGGAGGAGCGCAGCCTGAGATCCCCTGTCAAGCCCTGCTGAGTGGAGGACACAGCCTGAGATCCCCTGTCAAGCCTCACAGGGACAGGGGAGGGTGTAGCCTCAGGTCCCTGCTGTTCGCTCATAAAAGCTCCTTATGGTAACTTAGCCTCAGCTGTGGATGCAGCCATCTTTGTGACAGAGTGGTGGTCAATTAGCTTATTCCCTCTTTATTAGATAGGATATCCTATAATACATTATGCCCAGTTCTCACAGACATCCTTCAGGGTCAGTATTTATTGTTACTTCTGTTTACCAAATGGAGAGATGAAGACAAAGGCAAGAAACTTTCCAGTGGTCATTATCATGCTGAGCAGAAAGTCAAGATATAAACCCCATTCTTTCTGATTCCAATATTCATGCTTCTTGATACCTTTCTCTCTTGTAATGAGGATTTTTTTTTTCTTACAGTCATAATGAAATATCATCACAGAAAATGAAATAATGTTAGACCTGTCACACCAGATTTCCTAAACCAACTCAATATCTACATACAGGTTAGGAAATTTAGAGAGTTAAGAGTGTGAAAATTATAGGTAGCAGTGGTTGAGAAAGAAACATAAAATTTAGAAAATAATTTTTATAAGTAGAGATAAACACAAGAGTTCCTGTGACAAGAGAGCAGATCATTTTAAATGTCCATTCATGTATATGGTGAATATTTGTCTTTTTTTTTAATACTTAGCATTCTATGTCTATGTATCCCCCATCGTGTAAGGCAGAGCCTGACTCTCACTATCAAAATTGAAAATACTTCATACTACTTTCCCAGAACCCCCTGCATCTGGGCATGAGACAGACCTTGGTTCTACCACTAACTCATGCTTATTGCAAACATCAAATCAGGAATTAGTGATGGGAAGAAGAAGGGAACATAGAGAGCCCACTATGACAAAAGTGGTTTCATGACAACAGCTACTGAAATGGTTCTGGTGGCCCTTCTGTCCCCAGCATTCAGGTGTTAATGGTAGAAGTGACATGCGGGTCAATAGAAGTGGGGTCTCCCAGGGCCAATTCTATGACACCATCTGGAAATGATTTCTGGAGACCTCAGAGCCTGGTTCTCTGCTCGTCTCATGGAATCTGTGAGCTCCCAAATATCCTTTCATAAATGCCCTTGTATTTAAATCAGCCTTCATCAGTTCCTGTTGCCCATGACTAAGAATACTGACCAAAACAATACATAAATATCAGCAGTGATAATAATAACTAGCATAACTTGAGAAATTATGATGTGACAGTGCACTCTGCTCAGTTTACTCTAAGTTCTCAGTGCAACCTAGTTACTCCCACGTTACAGAGGAGAAAACTGAGGGATTACGTGGCTTGCTCAAAGACACACTGCAGAAAGTGGCAGAGCCAAGATGTGAAGCCATCAAGGTGACTCTAAAATCTATTCACTCGGTCACTAAACTTGAATATATAATTTAGGAGTAGTTTGTACTCATATGTTTTAAGAATGTAAATATCAATAGATGGTTGTGTCAGTCAGGGTTCTCCTGCGTGGGACTCAGATGTGGCCGCCCCCCCACACATTGGATTAGATCCAGACCCAGCCAGTCCCACCCTTGTCAAGCCCTTCTGGGCAGGGGGCATAGCCTCAGGCCCCCTGGCCTGGTGCCAGGATGGGGGTGTGGCCTAAGGTCACATGCCTTGGGCTCCTCCATAGAGTATGTGGAACAAGATATTTGTTTCCCAGGAACTGGTTTACAAAAATGTGGTGGCTGGAAAGTCTGATATTTGTAGCCAGAGACCCAGGGAAGAATTAAGTTTGCAGCTCAAGTCCAGAGGTAGCCCAGAGGCAGAATTCTCTTTGCAGGCGTCTGTATTCAAATCCCCTCTTCTTTTAAAAACATTGTCATACTGATCATGATGTACACCAATGACTTCATTTTAATTCAGTTACTTCCATAAAGGCCTAATCTACCAAAAAAAAAAAAAAAAACATCCTGAGGTACTGGGATTTAGTACTGCAATGTATGAATTTTGAAGGGGACATCATAATTTAGTTTATAACAATAATAATTTCAATGCAAACACTTTTGAAAGCACTCTAATGTAAATATAATTTTAAGGATTTTCTGAGTATGGATGATATTCCTAGAGGTGTTTTGTTTTGTTTTGTTTTTTTCGGGGAGGCTCAGTTTTTGAAAGACCAGTCCTTCCCATAGCCACCATCAAAACCCTATATAATAAAAGGCTAATATGCAAATTGAATGGCAGAATGACCGGTCGCTGTGATGTGCCCTGACCACCAGAGGGCAGGCACTCAGTGCAGGAGCTGAAAATAATTTTTATAAGTAGAGATAAACACAAGAGTTCCTATGACAAGAGAGCAGATTATTTTAAATGTCCATTCATGTATATGGTGAATATTTGTCCTTTTTTGAATACTCAGCATTCTGCCCTCTGGTGGTCAGTGCGCTTCCACAGAGAGGTGTGCCACTGAGCCCGAAGCTGGGCTCACCGCTGGCGAGCACAGCAGCAGTGGCGGGAACCTCTTCCACCTCTGCAGCAGCACTACGGTTGTCTGACTGACGGCTAGGCTCGCTCCCCGCAGGGGGACATCCAGGCTGAGGGACCTCTCCACCAAGTGCACGAATTTCGTGCACCGAGCCTCTAGCGGTAACCATAATATTATCAGTAACCAAGGTCTCCTACGTCCTTATGAAACAGCTCAGGGTCTGATGATGCCCAAACTCCATGGACATTTTACATTGCGTTTTCCACAACAAGTCCCAAGAACTAGTTGCGCTATAGTTTCCCAGTACTTTAACTCACCGGGAGAACCAAGTGAAATAAGCTGCATTATAGCACAGGGACAGGGCTTACTCAAAAGAGTCTTGTTCAAGTCCTGATGGCTTTTGGCTGCCGCCACCCAGGTCTTGCAAAGGTTTCAAGCCTCCAGAGGGTCAGGCAGCACTGTGAGGTCTGCAGCACACCTCTTAGCCGTGAACATCATGGCAGGTACATTGGTCATTTTTTTTTCACGTGTGCATTTGTCATTCGGTGGTTGCCAGGGCAGGGGAGTGGAAAGGACACCTCCACCCTTCCATCAGGGATTTAATAGCCTCTAAGCCACTTTACATTTGTCGAGTGCTTTGTGCTTCCCAAGTGCTTGTACATGCATTAGTACATTTCATCCTAAATGGTCCTTGATTGGCCTAAAAGTTAAATCAGCTTCCCAACGTGACTAACTATCCTAGAGAGCACTTTAGGAGCTGCAAACACATGACCCAATGCGAGGAAATTGCTCTGAAAAGCACTCTGTAAAATCAAGGCGCGGTTATTATACAAATTCACAAACAGTGGCGCTACTAAGTTAAGTCCTTAGGGGATTGTGGGAACTCTCCCAAGATTTTCAATCTCTTAACTGTTTACTTGGTTTTCAACACCATTTTCTATAGGGCTAGTTTTTTTAAGTCCCAATGTTATCTTGTTAAGATTTCCAGACAAAAAAACAACGAGCCTCTGTCCCCATTCTGCTTTTCAGTTACTATCCAATCCTACGTATTACCTTTAAAGAAACACCACGGGCAATCTGTGGTCAGAAGATCCTAAACCCGAAAATACTTGTCACAATTATCTGAGGCCTGAAGATTCCTCCCTACACAAAGCAGATGGTGATTTCTTTTTTAAACAAAATAGCGGCCTGTGTTTCTGCTTGAGTGCCTCTGAATCAGATGTGAAGTAAAAATGAATTTCCATTGTCTTTCACTCTGGGAAACCTGTTACATTGACCGACTTTGGGGGCACGAGGAGATCACCTAATTTGTCCAAATATAACCACACGGTGTACAACAAAGACATTGTCCGTTTAGGCTCTCTGCAGGAAAGCTTAAAAAAAAAAAAAAAAAAACACTGAGCACGCGCAGCATAATCTTGAGAATCCTCTTGTTACTATTCTGCGGTTGGAGTCTGTAGCCGTGGAGACATCTGTGATGTAGGATAAGAAAGATCTCTTTTTTTTTTTTCCCCTGAAATACAAAGAGTACAGAAAGTAGAAGATCATTTTTAGGATTTAAAATCCAAGAAACAATGACATTTGTTGCCTGTATGTGTTTTAAATGATTCTATTGCAGGAGCACTGCCATTCAGACTTGATTTGTTTTTCCCCGTTTGCTTGGTGTTCAAAAATAAAAATGAAATCCAACATCTTGACACGTGTAAAGAAGTAACTAATTTCACATAGTACGTGTGAAAGGCTCTGCCTGTGTTAATAACGTACCAGGCCTCTAAGCCTGGATTCTAATATGGTGCGCAGCCATGTTTCCGTGGAGTTGGGAGTGCAGATGAACCCTTGCTTCAAAGCTACTTTCTGCCGTTGATTTGATTATACAGTTCTCTGGAGCAAATCCTAACGCCTTTACAGTGAGTCCTACAAATAGCATCTCCCCTACTTTAATATAAAATATCTATCATTTCAATGGGGAGTCTATTGTGCTTCTTTAGAATCTGCATTTGAATAATCAAAACTATTCTTCAAATGTGATATGTGTTATTACATGCAAAGTAAAGTGGAGCTTTGAGTCAAGAATCCATATAAGTAAGACCCCAAAGTCATTTTCACGTAAAGCTCCCTGGAGATTCAAGCTGTGATAAGATGGGAAATAATAATAATACCAAATTTTATTGAGTGCTTATTAGGCAATAGATAGCATTCCAAGTGCTTTGATCATGTTAATTCATTTACTTCTCACTTCAACCCTTTGAGAATAAGTATTATTATTATTATTATTATTATTATTATTATTTCTACTAGAGGCCCAGTGTGTGATTGAAATTACGTAAGGAGACATCCCACCTCCTGCCATGCCAGGAAGCACCCTGTGGGCCACTCTAAGAGTCAGGCCTGACTGGCACCACGGGCAGCCAGGACCCGCACCTGACTTCTGCCACAGGCCCCCCCCCGCCCCCGACCCCTGCCTGTGTCTGCTCCGGGACTCTGGAGCCACCGCGCTGGCTCTGGAAGTCCCCCCTGTCTCTGTCTCTGTCTCCATCTCCACTCCAGGCCTCACCTGCACATGCAACCTCCTCCTGTCCAGTGGTGACCCGATACAGCGTCCCAACCTAATTTGCATATTCTCTCTCTCTCTCTCTCTCTCTCTCTCTCTCTCTCTCTCTCTCTCTCTCTCTCCCCATATATATATATAAATTTTATAGATTAGAAAATAAATAAAATCACAGAAAGGGTAAAAGGATCAAACAGCTGGTGAATACAGGAACCGGAATTTAATCCTAGTTAATTTAGATCCAGAGACCAGGCCAGTGATAGCTATACCATGTGGACACTCAAGAAGCTGGTGGCAAGAAGGAAACATGATGCATTACATGTTTTCATTATGTCTGCAATATTATAGCAAAAGAAAATAAAACAAAAAGGTCAAAGGAATCCCGAGTGCTGTTGTGGGATGTGTTTGTTTGTTTGAGGGGTTTTTTTTTTTTTTCATTTTTTTGTTTTGTTTGTTTTGTTTTGGCCTTAATAGTAAAAAAAAAAAAAAAGTTTCTCCTGGAGACAATGCAAACATGCCTATGAAAATATCTAATGAGTTGATAATACATTAGAACATTAGCCAAAGGGATGAAATAAAAAACATTCCAGATTCAGGCAGAAAGAGCAGCATATGCAAAGACCTGTGGCAAGCATGGATGTTTGAGGAGATGAAGGTGAAACTAGAGTGAGTGGTTGAAGTCAGAATGAGGGCAGCCTAAGGGAGAAGAGGTTAGAGAAGAGAGGAAGCTTTCCACGCTTTATCATTTGTAGACATGGTCACGGGTCTTGGTCTTGTGTCCTAAAAGGAGTGAGAAACCAATGAGAGAATTCAGGCAGGGTGGGTAACGTGAACAGAGGTGCACTTTGAAATCAGTCACTGGCTGCCACACTGGAAAACAGGTTGGAGAGATATAAAGCGGTAGCAACTAGAGCAGCTTAGAAAATATTGCAGTAGCATTAATCAAAAGTGATGAAATCAGTATCAGTTTGGACAGAGAAAACAGAACTGACTCAAGAGATGCTCCCGTGTTAAAATTCAAAAAATATGAGATTAGATATTGGAGATTGGAGTGAGGTGTCAAAGATGACTGTCAAATATATGACTAGTGCCACTGTGTAGATAACAGGTTTGGATGAGAAGCTCAGGAGGTCATGTTGAAGATATTGAGGTGGCTCTAGTCATCAATTGAATTTGTCAAGTCCACAGTGAGACTATGGATCTGAAGCTCAGAGGTGAGGCCTAGCCTGGGCATATATATTTGCAGACTATCAAAGCAGAAAGCATTACAGAAGCCAGCGGCATTGATATCTCACTTGGGGATAAAACAGAAAATGAGTGGGAAGACAGGAAGGCCTAGGTCTGCAAGGAGTTATAAGACAGGGCTCTCAGATAAGTAGGAACATGCAAGACCAGGAGAAAATGGTGTGAGGGAAACCAAGGGAGGAGAGTTTTTAGAAGGAAGGAAGGGACAACAAGGTCAAATGCTGCTGAGAGGTCAAGTAAAATGGGAACTGAAACCTTAAATATAGCAAAATGAGAGGGAAAGTCATGGTCATATTAGCATAAACTCCCAGAAGTCAGACTGAAGTAGAGCAAAGAAGTAATGAGGAAAAGCAGGAACTGTTCAAAACTCTATAGAAATTTGGCTATGAAATAGACAGGGGAATTAGGGGGAAGGCAAGAGAGAGATAATTAGGTAAAGGGAATGGTATCAGACATAAAATTCAAATCTCCAATGACAGAGTATATCGATAATCTGTCCACATTTCTAAACTATTGATTACACACAGAATTATAATATTTTAAAATAAGTTCATAGTTTATTATTTATCACAGTTTATATAGGGTCACGTGAGTCTTATTTTTCTTTCATATAGAGGTTCATTAACCTAGCCACAGTTTTTCTTTCATTTAGTGATTCATTAACGTAGCCACAATTCTGGATACTCAAAAGATAGAAAGAGTATATATAGAAGTTGAAGTTACTATCCATCTGTTGCTTAAGAATTAAAAGAGAGAATCTTTCCTTTAAGTTAACTAGGGCATAGTTATTAAAAGTCTTAAAGCATCCAACATTCATTACCATTTTTTATTAAATATCTACTAAACATACTATATACTAGTTATGCTTGATGTTGAGGATGTCAAGGTGAAAAAGACATAATTCCTAAACTCAAGATATTTATCTAATAACAGAAGAGGAATACATGTAAAGAGAAGCCATTAGTTCACTGTAAAATTCCACAAAGAGATATGCACAAAATGCTATGTTGAAAAGTTATGTGAAGCACCAGACTGAAAAAAGAGGTTATGTGTTTGAATAATTGCATGTTTGAGCACCTTTGGAACTCAGTCATGGATTATCTCATGGAGATAAAATCCCCTGAACTGAGTCTTAAGTGATAGTAACAATTTACATTATTGAGAAATGATATTGTCCCAGGTAACATGGTAAGCACTTTATATCTTAACCAATTTATTACACCCATTTCAGAGATAAAGAAGTAGGGGCAGAACGTGTTTGAGTAATTTGGTCATGACAGAATTATCTAATGAGTGTGAGAGTTAGGATTCAAACCCAGTTTTCTTTCAGAGCCTGTCTTCTGTACCACCACGCCATATGCTCCATAAATAAAATTAAAAACCAGCCAAGCTTTGTGTGTGTTGGCAATGGGATAATGGAAGTGGGGAGGACAGATCACTGGCCTTAAAATTGTTCCATCTTACTCTTGCCTGTTTTCTAATCGCCAACATAGCATAGAAGCAGAATGAACACCAGGTTCTGTCTAAGTAAAGTCTGGTGAGAATGGGCCGGAGGATAATTTTCTATTTAGGTTAACAAGCCCATACTGAGAAAAACAGCTCACAGAGCAGTAATCCTGCTCCTTCCCTAATGACTCCAAGTTAGGCTCCATCCGACCACCTGGCAGTCATGGCACTTAGAGCAACATAGGTGATTAAGGCCACTCTAGGCTGTGAAGAACAAGTAAACAGAAGATCAAAGAAGAGAAACACTGTTCATTTTGACAGGGGCAGGTACACAGTAAGATCAATCGTGGCTAGCTTCCGAAATACTGAATTAGAAGAGAAGAAAATTCTATCTTATGAGCTGGGGACCTCAGTAACAGTCCGAAGGTCAAGGGAGGAAAGAGGCTAATTGACTTATCCCCAATGCTACTCTTATCTAATCACTAAAGATAGAAAGGGTCTAAAATCGCACCATAGAAGCTGCAGGCAGCAGGAAAGCAACATCACAGAAGCCTTATCCATAGGACCTGCAGCAGACTGGATATTTATGTCTCTGAAAAATTCCTATATGGAAATCTAATCCCCAGTGTGGTGGTATAATAAGATTAGTGTCCTTAGAAGAAACCCCAGAGAGGTCTTAGGTAAAGACACAGCAAGAAGAGGGCCTTCTATGAACCAGGAAGCAGGACTTAACCAGACAATGAAGCTGCTGACACCTTGATGTTGGACTTCCCAGCCTCCAGAACCATGAGGAGTCAAGTTCTGTTGTCTATAAGTCACCCAGTCTATGGTATCCTATATAATAAAAGGGTAATATGCAAATAGACCAAATGGCAGAACAATCAACCAATCAAAGTATAATATGCTAATGATATGCTAAGGCTGCTCACTATGATGTGCACTGACCACCAGGGCGCAGACAATCAGTCAACCAGTCACTATGAGGTGCACTGACCACCTGAGGGCAGATGCTCCAAATGGTGGGTTAGCTTGCTGCTGGGGTCCAGCTTATGAGGACTGAATGAGATGGGATGGACACACCCTGGAGCCCTCCCTCAGTCCCTACCCAACCTGATCATGTACTAGTGGAGTCCCTCAGCCTGGCCTGTGCCCTCTCATAATCCGAGATCCCTTGGAGGATGTCAGAGAGCTGGTTTCAGCCTGATCCCACAGGCCAGTCCCCTTGGGAGGGTGCCAGATATAGGGCTCATGGCTCTCCTGATCAGAACTGATTGGGCATAAGCCTGCGGCAGGCACAGTGGGGCCAGGATGAGTGGGAGCAGCAGGAAGGAGCTGCAGGAGGCATTTGACTGCAGGTTTTGGCCCAATCCCTGCAGGCCACCTAGAAGAACCCAACCCATGCACAAATTCATGCACTGGGCCTCTAGTCATGTATAATAAAAGACTAATATAATGAGTGTCTGGTCATCCATTCAACCAATCGAAGCATAATATGCTAATGATATGCTAAGGCCACTCAACCACTTGCTATGATATGCACTCATCACCAGGGGGGCAGATGCTCTGACCAGTAGATTAAGTTGCTGCTGGGACAGACATGCCCTGGAGCCCTCCCGCTGTTCCTCCTTGGCTGGCAAACCTCCCGCATTCCTCCTCAGCCCTAATTGTGCACCAGTGGGGTCCTTCAGGCTGGCCTGCGCCCTCTTGCAACCTGGGACCCCTCAAGGGATGTTGGAAGCTGCTTTTGGCCTGATCCCATAGGCAGGTTGAGGGACTCCACTAGTGCACAAATTTGTGCACTGGGCCTCTAGTTATGTTATAACAGACTAAGTCAGAGAATCAACCAACAGATGAGTGACTAAAAGAAGCTGGTATTAATGTGGATTGTTTCTGAGGATTCTGGAGAGAGCATTTGGGGAGATTATTTTTCAATGAACTGAGAGGTTATTAAAGGGATAGTAGAAAAGTGGCTAAGGGACAGGTGGCCAGAAGAAGGCCTCCTAAAATTCCATTTATTTTATGTGTGTTTTTTTTTTTCAAATTTTAAAACCCTTCTTGAAATGATAAAAACACAGTATAAAATAAAAGAAAGAAGAATAAGGATAGAGAGTATGAGGAGAAGGGGTTGTGGGGGAATGGAGAGGAGCAAGAATGCTATAGTAGAATGATGAAGGCAGAGAGGAAATTTAAAAAGCTAATAAAAGCATAATATTAAGTCTAAGTAAAATTAAATGATAACAAATAGAGAAAATAATAGCCTAAAACTTTAAAGTTTATTAAAGATAAACCTAAAGAATAGAAGGAAAAAATGAACTAAGACCAGTAATTTTTTTAAAATCAAAGTATAAGAGCTATAAAAATAAGAGGTATAAAAATTTAAAGGAACCCAGAATAAATAAATAAATAAATAAATAAATAAATAAATAAAATAAGACCTAGAGCTAGTAAGATTAAAAAAACTAGAAACATGAAAGTCAGAAGGATGGCAGGTAAAAGCTAAAATAAGTATTGCCAAGTTAAAAGCAATACTTACAAGTTGAGCATAAAATTATTTTAAAGATTTTTTTCAAATTTGTTTTTTCCTGAAATAGAAAGTAAAGACAAGGAAAAACAAAGATCCTAAAGAATTAAGCAGAACAAATTAAAATGGAATCAGAGGGGGGAAATAAGTAATCAGCATGGCAATAAGAAATTTTAAAATATTGGGATTCTGATTTGTACCTCAGCACATGTTCTTGATGCTATAGGAAATAAAAGCAATAAATCAAAGAAGGGAAATAAATGAACTCCTAGTAAACCATACTCTGAAAGTGTATCCTTGGTTCCTGTCCTTCCTTTCACCTCTTCAATTCTCATTTGGAAAAAAAAAGAAAGAAAGAAAAACAGAAAAGAAAAGAAAAGAAATACATTGTAGAGATATTGTGGGTTGGATTCCATATCATTGAAATAAAGCAAGTCACAAGAGTTTTCTGGTTTCCCAGTACATATAAAAGTTATATTTATAGTCTATTAAGTTTGCAAATAGCATTAGATTAAAAAAGCAATGAACCTACCTTAATTTAAAAATATTTTATTGTTAAAAAAAAATGTTAACCATTACCTTAGTCTTCAGTGAGTTGTAATCTTTTTATTGGTGAAAGGTCTTGCCCCAATGTTGCTAAAAAGGCAATGCCTGCAAAGCTCAATAAAGCAAAGTGCAATTAAATGAGGTATGCCAATACTGTTGTCTAATCCTCATCTCAGCCCTTCCAACTGCTTACAATAAAGAAACACAGATAAGCCCTGG
Source organism: Lasiurus borealis (assembly GCA_004026805.1). Classification (NCBI taxonomy): domain Eukaryota; kingdom Metazoa; phylum Chordata; class Mammalia; order Chiroptera; family Vespertilionidae; genus Lasiurus; species Lasiurus borealis. The sequence continues at coordinate 16,689 of PVJN01012929.1, read as the reverse complement.
CTGGTTTTCTCAGTGGACAGAGCATTAACCTCCAGACTGAAGAGTTCTGGGTTTGAAAGATTCTGGTCAAGGGCACACGCCCAAGTTGCAGACTTAATCCCCAGGAGAGAGTAAGCAGGAGGCAGCCAGTCAATGATTCTCTCTCATCATTGATGTTTCTTTGTGTATCTCTCTCTCTTTCTCTCTCCTTCCCCTCTGAAATCAATAAAAATATATTTAAATAGTTTTTTAAAAAGTACGGACAAAACCTCAACAGCTTAGAGATGGCTAGTCCTAGGTAAAATTGCAAAACATACATAATCTATGTTTTTTAATTTGTTAATCTTTTCAGTATCCTCCTACTTTTTACCTATTATTCATTTATTATTTTATTTCTTTTTTGTTTTTATTAAATCTTTATTATTCATATTATTACATTTTTCCCCCTCCATAGCTCCCCTCCACCCAGCTCCTACCCCTTCCTCTACCCTTACCTCCCTCCTGTTGATCTCATCCATAGGTGTATGATTTTTGTCCAGTCTCTCCCTGTACATCCCTCACTCCTTTCCCCCTGAGAATTATCAGTCCACTCCCTTTCTGTGCTCCTGATTCTATTATATTCACCAGTTTATTTGTTCATCAAATTTTTAATTCACTTAATTTTTAGATTCACTTGTTGATAGATATGTATTTGTTGTTCATAATTTTTTGTCTTTTACCTTTTTCTTCTTCCTCTTCTTAAAGAATACCTTTCAGCATTTCATATAATACTGGGTTGGAGTTGATGAACTCCTTTAGCTTTTTTTTCATCTGTGAAGCTCTTTATCTGCCCTTCAATTCTGAATGATATCTTTGCTGGATAAAGTATTCTTGGTTGTAGGTTCTTGCTGTTCATCACATTGAATATTTCTTGACACTCCCATCTGGCCTGCATCATTTTTGTTGAGAAATCAGCTGACAGTCGTATGGGGGCTCCCTTGTAGGTAATAACTGTTTTTCTCTTGCTGCTTTTAATATTATCTCTTTTTCTTTTGCTCTTGGTATTTTAATTATGATGTGTCTTGGTGTAGTCCTCTTTAGATGCCTTTTATATGGGGTTCTGAGTGCTTCCTGGACTTGTAAGTGTATTTCTTTCATCAGATGTGGGAAGTTTTCAGTCATTATTTCTTTAAGTAGGTTTTCGGTATCTTGCTCTCTCTCTTCTTCTGGCACCCCCACAATTCTGATGTTGGTACACTTGAAGCATACATTTTTGGATTCTTTTCTCTTCTTGCTTTTCCAGTGGAGTGTTTTCTGATTCTTTATATTTCAAATTTTTGACTTGATTCTTTCCTTTCTCTAGTCTGCTGTTAGGTCTCTGTATAATATTTTTTATTTCAGTCAGTGTATGTTTAATTTCTAGTTGGTCCATTTTCATCTCTAGTTGGCCCTTTTTCATCTCTAGTTGGATCTTTTGCATCTCTAGTTGGTCCTTTTTCATCTCCTCTTGGGTCTCGCTAACTTTATCCAACTTTTCTAGGATATTCTTGAAAAACCTTATAAGCGTGGTTTTGAACTCTATATCCAGTCATTTGTTTTCCTCCATATCTTTTGTTTGTGATCCCTTCCCTTGTCTCGGCATTTTCACTATGCTGGGAGAACTTCTGTGTTGGATTCAGCCTTATGATACCAGACTTGCAAAAGTGCAAAAGCCTCTCTGTTGAGCTTGGGATGAGTGGAGTCTCAGGGCTTAAGGGACCACCTTGCCTTCCAGTCAGCCCCGCCCTCCATGACCCCTGAGTCTCACGTGACTTGGTAATCACTGGAGTGTTCCCTGTGCACGGGCGCTCTCTTGCAGTGCCTCTAGACTGCTGCCCCTCTGGCTCCCCCGTGCTCCGGAACCACACGAGTCTGGGTCCCCAAGGTTTTGCCCAAAACTGGGGTTTAGTGGAGTTAGAAGTGGCACACTTGGGAGGGTCTCCCACCCACTCCCGAAAGCCAGCAGCACAATCAACAGTCAGTCTTCTGCCCTCAGTGCTGTGCACAGCACCAGACTTCTGCTCTTTTGCAACTCCCCTAAATTTCCGTGCACTTCTCCCCCTTCACAGTCCAAACTCCCCCTGTATGAGTTTTGGCTGGATCTGGGGTTTAAGTTATAGGATAAAGAGTTCAATGCTGTTAAGAGTCTCCATCTCTCTCCTGCCAGAGAAAGCCAGGCAGGTTCTCCGGCACCCATTATCTCCACGTGCGCGTCTCCGTATCTCAGCTTTTTGCAGCTCCTCTGGGTCTCTGTGAGCCCCTCTCTTTCCTTCTAGTTGTAGAATTTCCACTCCGCCAGCTTTCCTGTGGTTCTGGATGATGTCTGTTCTGTCTTTTAGCTGTAGTTTTGAAATTGTTGTGCGAGGCAGCAGTGTAGGTGTTTACCTATGCCGCCATCTTGGATTCTCCCTTCTTTAGACTCTTGATGAGTCTTTAAATAAATGAGTGACTGTCTACGCAATCCCCACTTCTGGTCCTCAGGTACCAGGGTTCTCGCTGGCTAGCCCTCAGATGATTCTTCAGGAGGGTTTTTCTGTATTTCAGCTATAATTCCCATTTGGTTCTACGAGCGTGTAATGTAGCTTCCACTTGCTCCACTGCCATTTTGGAACCCCATTTATTATTTTATTATCATGTAGTTTCTCTTAATTTAATTCTATATTTCCAAACTATCTTTCATTTTAAAAGGAGGCCCATTGGAGAGGTTTTTTTGGCTAGGAAACATTTCTTCCCATCCTAGGTTTTAGTGACTAGTAACACCAGGAAGTTTCGTGTTAGATGTCTTCCCTGTGTTCTACCCCCACTGCTCACCACCCCTCCCCATTTCTCTCCACTCTTCGCTCTGCTCTGTGTTCTGGGAGGTTGACTTTCATGGTCTGTGTCCATGGCTTGCTGATTTTACCAATTTTACCTTCTGACTGATTTTGCCAATGGGAGGCATGAGCAGAATATCAGAGACTGAGATGAGAGAGACATCAATGTATTTAGTCCTGGGGTTCCCACACTTCCATTGATTCCATCCTTCGACCAAGGCCACACAGCTCCTGCTGGCAGTCTTCCTCGATAGAATCAATACCTCTGGATTGTGAGCCCAGGTAACCTGCTCTCTCCTCTTGACCCTTCAGATAACTGGTTCCCCAGCTGTCACTGGTCCTGGAATGCTAAACTTGCTGTTTTCTCTTAGCCCTGTCACTGAGGTTGTAAATAACCTTTTTATTAACTCTTGAACATTGAGTAGGCCATCTGGTTTTCTGCTGGGACTCTGATTGACACAGTAGATAAAAGTGTGTCATAGGCAAATTTAGCTTTGGCAGTCTCCACTGTAACATTCAGTATCCCATGTCATAGGTCCCCGTTTGGAATACCCATGGGGCTATTGCATCACGTAGGATGTATCTGACTTCCTCTTTCATCCAAATGTATCTATATATTGAACCATTTTTCAAAGACCCAGATATCTTTCATGTGCATGCAGGTGAATCCCTGTAACTTGTCTCTGCCAGAAAATGAATCATCTGTTGCCCTGATAGTGGGATGTTTCCTAATGGCCCTCAGATTACATTGCTATGAATTATTCATTGCAAAAAGAAAAAAAAACAATTTTTTTCTCTCCAGTGTTGTCCCCCACCCATTAATTTCTCCAGAAAGACATTCTCATTGTGCCACCAACTGATTTGAAAATGCTTCTCGTTGTCTGAGGGATAAATTCAACCATGGAAGATTCGCAATCTGGCTTCAAGCAATGCTTCCCCTTTATCGCCATTACAGAGAGCCCTGGCATTAGAGGAATAGCGTGAAGCAGGCAGGGAAAGGGATCTCAACACCCCTTCTTTCCCCCTCATATTCTTCAATAGCAGAAGAATAACATCGCGCAGCAGGAGTGGGCTCCTCCATGAGCTAGCTTTCATCATTTTTCTTTTGATTTTAATTTCTATCATGATGAAAAGTTGCACGGTTCACAAGCTGCAACATGGACAAAAAGTGTGTGAATTACACTTCACGTTTCTCTGACTGATCCTGTGCGCTATCGTGTTTCAGTTTCTATTGCCTCTTAGACCATCCAAACGCTCTCTGAGATTTTGTGACGTGAGATTGTCGCACTGTAAGTGGGTTATCGGCCGGGGTACCAACACTGTGTGATGTCTCCCACACCCAGTGCTCCATTCCTTCTGCAAAACCTGCACATGCCCACCACATGCAATCTGACTTCCTTCCTTCCGGGCCTCTCTGTTCCCTGGCCTGAAATGGTAATTTTCCTGTCTGCTTATCCAGATACTGCTGGCCCGTGTCATGTGCAAAATAATTAGTAGGCATTACCATTATTACCTTCCATTCAAAACTCATCTCAAGCATCATTCTCTAGACACCTTGCTGTGGACTGGTGAATTTCTCACATACTACATTATTGCATGTGTCTCTTAATATAGCTCAGGGTTCCCTGATTAGACTGTAAGTGCCCCTGGAAAGCTACTTTGTCTAATACTTCTCTGTATCTCACATTAATACACCACCCCAAGAACTAACCAAAAATAGAAGCTCAATAAATAACTTCTAGCCCATGTCAAAGCTTTCTCTACCTATGAAAGGCAGCGCTAAGGAGGCAGACCTCTCAGCCTGACAGAGAAGGCATAACTTCGCTGTACAGAGACCCTAATCTGAAAGGAAAGTGTTGATAATTGACCTACCTGACCACACGCAATGCATGCAGGGAAGTCTAATCAGCTAGATGTTATGCTCTCCCAGAAACCTTTCATGGGGTCTTTTGTCCACTGAATCCCTTCGCTATGCTGCTGGGCAGTAATTTGTAGTTCCCATCCTGTCTTCAGCCTTCATCTCCTCACGGGTCATCTTGTCATGTTGCCATGTAGTTAGGACACAAACTATGTTGCGAGAACAAATAAAGCCCACAATTCACTGGCTCAGACAGACCCTTGTTTCTCTGCTGTTTAACCGCTCAGAGGTGGGTAAGTGGTCCATCTTAATTGTGTGAGCGCAGCCAAGTCTCAGTCCCTCTGGGCCTTAGTTTCCACGTGGCAAAGTAAGAGAGTCGCTTTCTAAATTGCCTGTTAGTCCTGATACACTTTGCCCACCCAGAACCTCTTCCAGCCTAACCTCCCACACCTGTGTGGGTGATTAGTGTCATAAAAACATAATCACCCTCACAAGTGAGGCTTATATTTTATAACTTCAAGAATAATGCCTGACCATGAACATACAACAAGGGGTAGTAATTTTGTGGCTTTATCTTTGCAGTCCTTGCGTTCCTTTTTTTTACTCTACAGCCCACACTAAAAGAAATAGAGAGCAAAAGTCAAATTTAAACATAGGCAATATCATAGCTATTGATATTCCTTATATTTAAATTAGTTCTCCAAGTAACTCTCCTAAACCTGCTTCTGTGTATCATAAAAAAAAAAATCTCCTTCTGCCATTTAACCAGCTGTGAGACCCTGAGCAAATCATAGCCCTTCCAAGCTTCAGTTTTCCCATTCATTACAATGAAGAGTTGTACATCTTCGAATGTGTGTACATCATGTTATTGTTGTCCTCAAGGTTTGCGGTGGCTGTTTAGGACTTGGTAAGCAAATTTTTTGCATCCCACTAATTTGCCTTCAATTTAAGGGTACATTCTGGGAGACTTTAGGCGATGCTCAGAATAATGTCCCAGTAAAGCTAAAATTAAGGATTATGATGAAAGAAACATCATGATTTCTGTGACTTCTAGAGTTCTGGGAAGTTGCTGTGTACCCCACATGCCCTGCAGGTGTTTACTGTGCTCCAAGGTGGAAAAACACCTGGAACATCAGAGACAGACAGTAGTGCTCAGCTGCTTGTCTTCCCAGCGTCTCCCAGAAGCAGCAAGTAGTCGCCTTTAATCAGGGACACCACCAAGCTGCTCTTAAGTGGATTGTAACAGTGGACGACAGGAACGAGCTTTTAGGCATTCCCCTGAGAAGTATAGAAAACATTTGCCCACATTCCACTGTCTGGACTAAGTTCCCTTTGTGGGAAGCAAGGAGGCTGTCACTTTCAGTCTCTTCAGGTGGCTGGTTAATGCAACAGCCAGAACTTGTTGGATTCAAACAGAAGTTTGTGTTTTTTTCTCTGATCCTGGCCCTCAATGTGCTAATGATATCCCTTTTTATCCCCTTGCTTCAAGCTGCTTCCATAACTCTCTGTCCACGTTCAGTTATTTACCAACAAAACTCGGTCCTGTCTAAAACCCTAAATCCATTCTCTGTCTCTATCTTTGTCATATAAAGCTCCTTTTATTCATGTACTAAAATGAAATAAAATAAAAATCCAATTGCTTCCCACTAACTCTCCCTTTCCCACCCTGTAGTTTACATAATCCTAGCAGGAGGGAAAGGGGCGGGGTCTGCGCCATCACTCTGCCTTCCTCTCTGGGACTAGATATTGGAAGGAGGAATGTGCATACAGAAGAAAAATGGTCTGTGCTACATGGCCCAGTGACTGCAACCTGTGCCAGATGGCAGTGCTTCTCCAGCTTACCCAGTCTGACCAAGCATGCTCTTTGCATGGCTGGCATCCAAAGTCTGCCTCTCTCTTTGGGTATAAGTTCTGGGAAGATGGGGGCTTCCTCATTACACAGTTGCCTGATATGAAGGTAAACAGCTACCACCACCAATTAACACCCTCCCACCAACACCTCCTACACACACACACATACACACACACACATAACCTGGCTCTGAGAATCTCCAAACCTCTCTTTCTGCTCCTCTACTTGCCCTACAGGCAGTCGTCTTAGAGGGTTGGTCCACTTGAGCCCCTGGAAACTTGACCTTGCTAAACAGTGGAGGGCAGGCTGCTGCCCTGTCTTCCCTCTTCCTCTCTACCTGGTCTTGTACCCTTTTCCTGCAGGCATGGGGGCATATCAACAAGTCTGGAATCAAGTAAACAGTCCCTGCAGGAAGGAGGTGCAAAGTTTTTAAGTGGTTTGCTCTTCCTCTGAAGAGGTAAAGAGAAAGCCATAACCTTCTCCACTAGCTGACAGCTCACACCCCGAGAATTATCTCAAGCGATCCATTCGTCCTTCACTTTCTCTGTCTCCATTCCCTCTTTTCTGTCCTCTTCCATTCTTTTTCTTTAGGCTGGTGTGGGAATGGTGACTTAAGTGGCAGTGTCTGCTGCCTCAGTACACCCAGGAAGGAACATGTAGTCCCACAGATTTGTGCTCATCTTCAGAATGGGAGGTCCTTTGTACCTTTTTTTTTTTTTTGCCCAGTTTTGAATTCCATCACCAATTGAGGGGCAAAAGGAAAGTCACATTTTCATGAGTTTTATCCCCACATCGCCAAGTCATTGGGCACATCGATCTACACACAAAGAACACAGTCTTAAGAGACACACCTACTTTCAAAATACAGCCTGGCCTCTTAACATGTGTGGTTTTAAGACAAATTGCTCATTAAAAGATCAAGATCCTCTATGATAAGGATCATATCAACCTTGTGGAGCCTTGAGTTATGACTTACAAACATGCTCATTAAGACACATAATTTAATATTTTCATTAGAGTCACAAGCAGCGTTTTGAAAACAATGTTTAAGATACTGGGTAGGTGAGGCTTGGTGTCAGACATCAAGGAGTCCACAACCTAATGCAGAGACAGAGACATAAAGACATAATTACAATAAAATGTGGCAAGTGCAAGGAAAAGTACATACAAAGTGCCTATTAGATCAGGTTGAATTAAGGGAACTGTGAGGCAAGATGTCTATGAAAATCTCCAATTTAATTGCCTGTTCATTCTCTTAGCAAGAGAAGGGATTCCTGCCCTAGAGTGGCTGAACATGCGATATCTGACTGCAGATGGAAGACATCAACAGCAGTTTATTAATCATACAGGTGGTCATATTAGGGTTGCACTCAGGCACACAGTGAACAATCAAGGCCTGGGAGGTGGGCTTTGTGGCATCAAGAGAGTGAGGTGCACCCTGGTTTCCACAGGGAGAAGGTGTGGATATGATTAGCTTCTTTGATTATTCAAACAAGGCTGGCAGGGAATTGGAATCCATTATTTAGGGATAAGCAGAACCTGTGCCTGGTCCCCATGATAAGGAAGCTTATTAGTCTATAGGCCCTTATCCACAGGAACAAATGAAGGCCCTCCTGATTTCACCAGACATGAGGGCAGCACATAACATTGAGCCTTAATTTTAGGTCTTACACCACAGCCTCTTACAGCAAACATTACCTGAACTTGGTCTAAAAGGCTGACCATAAGTTATATGAGTGATCAGCATGGGTTTGAAGTCATGGCGTTCCAGTTGAAATAAACAGCATCGCTGAAAACACATTTCGTCCATGCACCATGTATTCAAGATCTTTAGGCATTTAATGTTGCTGAAGCATAAACTGTGAAGTAGGCGGTAGTAGAAGTAGAAGTTGGAGAGATAGACAGAGGGAGATTATAAAGGGCCTTGTGGAAAAGGAAAGAATTTAGACAATATTCTGATATTCTGATACTAAAAGCCATTCTTCTAAAAATGGTTAGGGGTCCAGTAGTCAGGGAAAGACAATTTAAAACAAGTTCTACTAATTTCTTTTTTACCACATGATATTATAATATTCTAATGATATGCATTTGTAAAACTCCAAGACACTGTGCATTATTGGTTCAACCTTTTTGAATCTAGGGACATTAGTCTTTTAGGGTTTTATTTTTTTCCAGAACACCAATTAACTGTTCCAGGGAATGAATTTTAAAAATTATTGTTATAAGTAATGAGGTATCATTAAAAGATTCAAGCTGGGAGTGACATTATTATATTTGTATTTTAAATTAAACACTCTGGTAGATATGTAGAAGATAAATTTGAAAGGATAAAAATTTGAGTATTTAATGAACTCAGCCAGGAAGCTGTGGAAGTAATCCAGAAAAGCAAGCCTGAATAGAAATAAGATAATAGATATGAGGAAAAGAAAAATTAGAAAAGGAGCTTCTACGTAATAGATGAGGTAAAATCCTGTATATCAGTGGGAGAGCTAAGTCATGTTGTGATCAGAAACACACATCAAACATATATCAAAATCTCAGTGGCTTACCACAGCAATGTTTACACTAACTGTCTATCATATGTTAATTGGGGGTGGGGGGGAGGATGGATGCTAATTCCCGAAATCAGCCAGATGGTGAAGATTCTGTCAGCACTATCTAAAAAAGAGAGTTTCTTGGATAATTATAAAATTGAAAAGAACATGGAGGTTTAGAAAGTAGATTTGATCTGAAGTAACACCTGTTACTTTTGGTTATAGCGCACTGATCAGAATTAGATCCCCTGGCTAATTACAAGGGGTCTTGGAAATGTGACCTTTCATGTGCCTGGGAATGGGGGGGAAATCAGATATTGGTAATAACATCATCATAAGTGAAGAAGAAAGCATCAAGGATGTTTTCCACCAGCAACTATGGGAATGAGAGTACCATGTACTGGGAGCAAGATAGTCCCAGAAGAGGGACAAGGCGTTTGGAAGATGAGATGATGGCTCCTATTTTTTAGCATTTTGAATTATGTGCCAGAAGAATTTTCATTTCAGAATGACAGGTAGATGGTTGGAAATGTAAAGTCTCTCTCTTAAAAGAGAATGGAATTCTGGGAATAAGATTTAGGAATAATCATCAATACCTAAAACCAATAGTGGAAGTACTATCCAACAAGAATAGGATGTTCCCTAGGAAACATCAGATTTTTGAGTTGAGTGAAAAACCCAAAAAGAGGACCCGAGAGTACCCAGAAATGTCATCTCAAAAACAAAACAAAAAATGATGTCAGAGTTTCTAGAAAACATAAATCAGCAACAATAAACACACTAATAAATCAGATGCTAGAAAGGGCCCCGTTAACTTGGCAGTTAGGAATTCATTAATTCCATAGATACATGAGATCATGCAATATCTTTCTTTTTTTCTCTGGCTTGTTTAATTTACCTCCTGAAGGTTCACCCATGTTATCACAAATGGCAAATTCTCTTCTTTTTAAAAGCTGAATAGTATTCCATTGTATGTGTACTACATTTTCTTTATGCATTCAACCCTAGACATTTCAGTTGTTTGCATATCTTGCCCATCCTATCTAATAAAAGAGTAATATGCAAATTTACCATGCCTCTGCTACACCACAAGCCATGCCCACCAGCCAATCAGGAGCAAGTATACAAATTAACCCAACCAAGATGGCTGTGGCCACAAAGTAAGCAGGAGGCTTGAGTTTCCCCTGGTGATAGAGGAAGTCAAACTTTCCGCCCTCCCTGGCCTGACCTAGTCTCTGCTCAAGGCTACAAAGTTTCAATTATAGAAGATAAATAAACCCCAACAAAAATGGCTGCAGCCACAGAGCAAGCAGGAGGCTTGGGTTTCCCCTGGCAATGGAGGAAGCCAAGCTCTCCACCAACCCTGGCCTGCCCTAGCCTCCGCTCAGGGCTACAAAGTTTCAATTATAGAAGATAGATAAATCCCAGATACCAGGGCCTCCACTTGGGTCTCCAGGGGGCATAGCCAGCCTGCAAAATACCACACACCCCTTGCCAGGCCTCTCCATGCCCCAAGGAAACCCCCATCCTGATCTGGGACACCCTTCAGGGCAAACCAGCCAGCCCCCACCCATGTACCAGGCCTCTATCTATACTAATAAAAGAGTAAAATACTAATTAGACTGGGATACCTTCCAGGAGACCTTCTGGGCATTCTTCTGGACAGAGCCATGGTAGTAGGGGTGAGGTAGAGGTGGTTAGAAGCCAGGAAGAGAGGGCACTTGTGGGTGATCAGGCTGGTGAGGGACTGGGCCATTGAGGGTAAGCAAACCAGCAGTAGGGCCATTTGGGGGTGAGAAGGCCATCAGTGGGAGTCGGTTGGAGGTGATCAGGACAGTGGGGGGAGGGGGCTAGTTTGGAGTGAACAGGCCAGTAGAGGGGCAGTTGGGAGTGAGCAGGCCAGTGGGGAGGGAAGGTAGAGGCAAGCAGGCCAGCAAGGGAGGCAGACGAGCACACTGGCATGGGGGACAGTTGGGGTGATCAGACTGGCACGGGGGGGGGAGCATTTGAGGGTGAGCAGGCTGGCAGGCAGAATGGTTAGGGGCAATCAGAAAGGTAGGCAGGCAGGTGAACGGTTATGAGCAGCAGTCCCGAATTGCAAGGGGGATGTCCAACTGCTAGTTTAGGCCCGATCCTTGTAAACCAGACATCAGTAGGACATCCTTCAAGGGGCCCCAGATAGGAGAGGTTGCAGGCCAGGCTGAGGAACACCCCTTCTCTATGCACAAATTTCATGCACCAGGCCACTGGTTGTGAATAATGCTGCAATGAACATGGGATTGCTAATATCTCTGCAAGATCATGATTTCATTTCCTTTGCATTTGTTCCCAGAAGTGAGATTGCTGAATCATAAGGTATTTCTCTTTTTTAAATTTTTGAAGAATCTTCATAATGGTTGTATTAATATACATTCCCACCAACAGTGCACAAGGGTTTCTTTTTTTTTCCACATTCTCACCAACACATATCTTTCAATTTTTTGATAACAGTCATTCTAACAGGTAGTATATAATAGTTCATTGTGGTTTTGAATTGCAATTCCAATTATTAATGATGCCATGCACCTTTCCATATACCTGTTGGCCATTTTGTATGTCTTCTTTGGGAAAATGTGTGCTCAGGTCCTTTGCTCATATTTTAATTGGGTTATTTGGCTTTTTGCTATAGAATTACATGAATTTCTTATATCTTTTGGAGATTAACCCCTCGTTAGATAAATGGTTTGCAGATATTTTCTCCCATCCCATTGGGTTGCCTTTTCACTCTGTCGATTGTTTAATTGTTTCCTTTGCTGGGTATTTGAAATATGCCCTAGTCTTGCCTGTTTAAAAGCACACTGGGAATATGTTTTTCTTGTTTGTTCAATTGCAAAAAAGAAAAAAGAAAGAAGAAGAAGCTATTGCAGAAAGGTTCATAAGAGGAGCCGACACAAGCTAGGCTGATATGATTTGATCAGGAGAGGACAGTGAGAAAATGGAAAAGGCAAAGAAAATGAAGTTTAATTCCTCAGCCCTAGGAATCACTTGTTCATTTAGCTGATACTCGGGAAGGACTTACTAGCTGCAAACAAGATGCCTGGGTTTTCTTCTCTTGAAATTTTGTTTTAGTGGATGGATGAGTGATACATTTCCTCTTTGCTGTTCCTGTAACATTTTGTACATTCCTTTAATTTAGCACTTATAACATCATATTGTGTTTATTTCTTCCTCACATCTCTCTTAGGACAATGCACTCTTTGGGGATAAAGACAGGAGAAAGATTTAATTGATCTGTTTATACCGAAAGCTCATCACAAGGCCTGGGTATAGTGAGCATGCAATAAATTTTTAAATTAAATTATTTAATCCTCACAATTCTGTGAGGTAGTTATGATTAGCCTCATTTCACAGAGGAGGCTGGTGAGACACCAGGGCGGCTACAACTTGCACAAGGTCACAAGCAGTAGGCGGCAGGATTGAGACCCAAATTCAGGCTTTGGATCCATGCCTGTTTCCCTTGATCAGACACAATTGCCTTGACATATTTTCTCCTGGGGTGATGGATTCAAAATGACTTATTCATTGCTTTTCAACTACCTCACTCTACTCAAGATTAACAGTGCAATCCGAGATGTGGATAGCACAAAAACAAAAAAGAAAGAAAGAAAAAAAAAAGAAAGAACCCCTCCAGGCCGCAGATTCCCACAGTGCCCAAATCTATAGTCGTGACTGGGCTGAGCCAATACTGTATCAAAATTAACCTTATGAAATTGCTATGTTATGTTCAAAAAGAAAAGTTCAAATATCAGTATTTTCATGCGACAGAATCTCATAGAGTATAGAGTAGTTCTTTCTGCAGTATGAAGCTAAAAATATGAGCTAGTAAAACAGATTAATTAGTGTGAAACTAAGCAGTGTGGTAAGGAAGAAAGATTTTGGAAATAGACCAGAAGGTTTGGAACCCTGTTATCTAAACTTTCTCAATCTAGTTTCTTAGTCATTATATTGGAGATAACAATTTCTTCTAAAATGGCTGTTGCGAAGATTGAAGGTGTATAAAATGCCCAGCTCTTGACCTGACCCTGAAGTGGCCCTGAATCAATGGCAGCTATAATTATGATCACAAGAGGACATGGATGCTTTGGAGATAAGGTGTTTGTTTAGTCGCTGATATTTATCCCCAGGGTTTATTCTGGAGATTCTCTAGCTTTCTATACAGATATTTTATATTGTTTTTTTGGAACTTTGTGATAATGCATAGTACTTGCCTCAGAATTAAAAGGTCCATTGCATGGAGCATGGAACAAGTAGCTACCTGTCAAGCAATACCTTTTAGCCGTAGGATTTCAAGGAAAAATATTCATATGAAATCTCTCAAAGAATTCTTTAGGAGCATTGACAGCTCTGAGCACTAGAAAAATAATCTAGCCAAATTTTCCTTTTGAAATTAAAATTAATAACCAGATATGACTGCTCTAAAAGCAATCTAGATAAGTGTCCAGCATTATCTTCACTCCCAGGTTTCTTGGTCAGCAGTATGTGGACAACCTATTGTTCCTGAAAATGATAACAGTATTATTTTATTTTGAAATCTCTGTTTCAGTAACATGAACTTCTGAAAACTGAGCACCCAGCTATATAATTAAGAAAAATAAAAATGAAGATTCTTTGGGAGAGAATAAAATAGTTCAATCTACTCTTAAATCCCCATATAATGTTGTTTTGTGGGAATCTAACTGTATGTCTTCTTGATAGAATTTTAATATGGCTCTTGGATATTATATGGAAACTAGAGGCCCAGTGTACGAAATTCATGCAAAGGGGGTAGTGGTGTCCTTCAGCCCAGTCTGCTCCCTCTCCAATCTGGGACCTACCTGGATCAGACCTAAACAGGCAGTCAGACATCCCTCTCACAATCCAGGACTGCTGGCTCCCAACTGCTCGCCTACCTGCCTTCCTGATTGCCCCTAACCACTTTGGCCTGCCAGCCTGATCACCCCCTAACCATTCACCTGCCAGCTTTATTGATGCCTAACTGCTCCCCTGCCAGCCTCTTTGCCCCTAACTGCCCTCCCCTGCAGGCCTGGTCACCCCCAACTGCTCTCCCTTGCAGACCTGGTCCCTGCCACCTGCCCTCCCCTCTTGGCCTTCTTGTGGTGGCCATTTTGTGTCCACATGGGGGCAGGATCTTTTGACTACATGAGGGCAGTCATCTTGTGTGTTGGAGTGATGGTCAATCTGCATATTACTCTTTTATGCGATAAGATAGAGGCCTGGTGCATGGGTGCGGGCCAGCTGGTTTGCCCTAAAGGGTGTCCTGGATCAGGGTGGGTGTTCCCTTGGGGTGTGGGGTGGCCTGGGTGAGGGGCCTGTGGTAGTTTGCAGGCCAGCCACGCCCCCCAGCAACCGAAGTGGAGATCCTGGTATCTGGGATTTTTTTATCTTCTACAACTGAAACTGTAGCGTGGATCAGAGCCAAGCCTTCTGCTGGCACAGCCATCGAAACTTTATTGCCTTAAGCCTGGCTTCCTCCATCACTGGAGCAATCCAAGCCTCCCTCCTACTCTCTATGTGGTTGTAGCCATCTTGGTTGGGTTAATTTGCATACTCACTCTGATTGGCTGGTGAGCATGGCTGGGGGGCATGGCTGGTGGCTGTATCGGAGGTACAGTCAATTTGCATATTACTCTTTTATTAAATAGGATTGTAAATAAGAATAGACTTTGTGATCTCTGTACTGTTTTTTCACAGATATAGCTAAAATGAGTAAGAATTTTTATCTATAAACTGAAAGTATGTCAAAATGCATTCTTCATCTCCTACAATTTAATTTTATTTTTTTAAATTTCATTGATTAAGTTATTACATATGTGTCCTTATCTCCTATTACCCTACTATCCCCCCACTCATGCCCTTATCACCCTGTGGTCTGTGTTAGGCCTGAATGCTTGCATACAAGTCCTTTGATACAATGTAATTTTAGACTATATGGCTCAATCTAATAAGTCCCACATACTCTCAAACTCACCAATTAATTTCTCAGACACTTCATATATAAATGCAGTAATACCAGGATTGTTTTTTTATCTTCCTGCTTTGACCACTGGCATTGACAGTGAGCTCAGAGGACACCAGGGTAAATGCTACTATAGGAACAGAGGAGATGTGCCTTAGTCAATTCATACTTCAGTTGTGACACCCTCCCTCAGCAGGGCGATATTTAGGAGCGGGTGTCCAGCTCTCATGCTCAGTCTGTTGGGTCCTGGGCCTGTGACTGACCTCAAGTTACCTCAGAGGTAAGTTATACTGTTTGACACTCAGCCACAAGTGAAATCCGATCTCACTGCACTGGTGCTGACTCAGCTCCCACTCAACTCTCTAGCACTAGTCATGTGCCTGCTGCATCCTTTTCATGAGGTAATCCTGCGATCTCTGAGAGGACCGTGGGATCTCTTCCCCTGCAAGGCTGTAACCAGAGACCCTCTGAAATCCTCCCTCACTATTGTAAACCCACAAAAAGCTCAAAGAGAGTAGTCTCTCGCACTCAATAGCCTTAACAGACCATACTGCCTAACTCCCAAATGGTGGAATAGAAAGCCTTCTCTACAAGCTTGCTTGGATGTAGCATAAGGCCCAGGCTTTGCTCATATCCAAAACTTTAGGGGGCTATCTAGCATCATACCTTCACCCCAGAGCGCAGCTTGAAGGGGCAGAAGCAGACACAGACACAGAGCTTCCCAAATTCACGTCTGACTCCTTCCTCTCTTCCTCTCTACTTACCTTTCCCCTCTTTCCTTCCTGGAAGTGTCTTTAATTCGTGTATGTGTTATGGGAGCTCAGGGTGAAGAGAATTCTTCAGAAAATTTGCATGTGTAGACATCCTTCTATCTGACTTTCAGACTAGCATCTCTTAAACCAAAGGACCAAGAATCTGCCATGCTTGTTATTTAGATTCCCCACGGCCCCTTTCTCCTCTCCCCACCCCCAGCAGTGTGTGATTACAATCATATTATCTAGGCCAGAGTTGGGGATGAGGCCCTTTGATTATCAGTGAAGAAATTCCACTCACCATTTGATTACAGAACATTTTGTATCTGCCTTTCCCAAAAGCGCTATTTACTTAGAATGAGACCTAGGTATTATTATGAACCACTGGTTGCATCACTCATACAAATGGTTTTTAATATGAACCCTTCTACCAACCACAGCAATCTATAGCTATGAGCCCATCCTCAGCACTATTGGGCTGGATGATTCTTAAAAGAATGCTGTCCTGACCACTGGGGAGGTTTAGGATCATCCCTGGCCTCTAGATACCCATCCCCAGATTATGATGACCCAAAATGTCTCCAGATGTTGCTGACTGCCCCTGGGTGGAGGGAACCACCCTTGATTGAGAACCACTGCAAAAGTCCATCCTGGAGCAACATGTGATGCCTGATTCATGCTTCTAAGTATTTCCATGATAAAGTGTTTCTGAGAAGCACTCTGTAGCTATAGCTGTGCCAAACGACTCTTTTTTATCTTCCCTGTGAGTCAGGTAGCAGATTATTAGCCCAATTTCCACAGATGGAAACTTCGAAGCATTCAGCTTTCCAATCAGGTCATGGAAGTCGGTGCTTTAATTTTCCCCCTCTGAAAAATGAAAATGATAAT
>PVJN01012928.1:0-50013 GCA_004026805.1 Lasiurus borealis | reverse complement strand
GATTAGGGAGGATCAGAGTATAATTTTTTTCTCATCCAAGTTCACAAACTTTGAATTCTGTCTGCATACCAGATTAAAAACCTTGTCTTAGAGGTTTGAATTTACAGCAAGTACATTGAGATGGGCAGGAAAGAAAACATTGTTTGCTCTCTGGTACTATTGGCAATAAAAATATAGTGCTTAATGTAGTCTTTGTTTACACATAACAGTATAAAGTCTAAGAAGAAATCCCCAATATGAAGGAGTGAGGATAAATAGTAAAATGCCACTAATCAGCCCTGGCTGGTTTGGCTCAGTGGTTAGAGTGTCAGCCCAAGGAACGAAAGGTCACAGATTCAATCTTGGGTCAAAGGGTACATACCTTGGTTGCAGGTTCGATTACCAGTCCCGCTTGGGGCACATATGATAGGCAATCACTCCATGTGTCTTTCTCACATTGATATTTCTGCTTCCTTCTCCTTTCTCCCTCCCTCCAAATCTCTAAAAAAATCAATGGAAAAAAATATCCTCAGGTGAGAATGAAAACAAAACAACCAAAAAATGTCACTAATTAATTAAGTTGTTAATGAAACAAATACTTCTTAACAAACTTGTGTATACTACTATCTATGAGGCATAATGGATATTGGATGAATAAAAAAGTAAGAAACATATAGATCTTATCCTGAAGTAACTTCTTGTCAAGCTATAAAAAAATTCTTAAAGTATTTCTAAAATATGCCACATATTAATTCTGTTATCTATTGTATATGTATTTTTCACTTACTACTCTCTATTAATTAAAATAGACTTTTATGAAATTACAAGCACGATAGTTTTAAATTTTTAGTCTGTTGAATAAGATGCTTACTTTTTTGTCTAATGATTAAGTGGTAAAAATATTTTGATTGTTTGGCATTAATACATATTCTTCAGAATCTTCAGAACTTGAGGATTTTTTTTAAATTGCATATTAGGTCAATTTAATTATATGGAAAACTTGGCATTTCTTAGACAGGCTCTTCTCAGTTTGAATGGAGAATGTATGTTTTAACTTTTATTTAATTTGCATATGTTTTCTTAGGAATATTTATTAGTTGAAGCTTTAGCCTTAAAATATTCTTTGCAGTTTATTTTGAGATAAAAAAAAGCACCAAGAATATCAGTTGAAATCAATTAGACAAGACAAGATAAAGGTCCAGTGTGTATTGAAAAATACATTATCTTCTGGGTGAGCAAAATCAGTATTCTTTTTCACCTAGTAAATCTACTTAATAGGTTATCCAAAAGAAATAAACAGAGAGGGGGATTTGATATGGCTTTTCAAGTCATGATTGATTGATTGATTGATTTTAATCCTCGCTGGCGGACATGGTTACAGAAAGGAATGGGGGGAGGGATGGAGAGAGAGAGAGAGAGAGAGAGAGAGAGAGAGAGAGAGAGAGAGAGAGAGAAACATAAGAGGGAAACTGAGCAGTTGCCTCCTGTAAGCTCCCCAACTAGGGATCAAACCCAAAACCTAGGTATGTACCCTGACAAGTAACCCAACTGAAAACCTTTTGGTGGACAATGGCCAAACTGAGTCACTCCAGCCAGGAAAATGATGATTATTTATGTACGGCGAAAGGAAATCACTAGTTACAAATGTTTCTCCAATACAAATGTCCACTGGTTTGAGATTGTGTTAGAAATGACCATACATTCATAACTAATTTTGAAAACTTATGCTCAAAGTTTAATGATGGGGGGACTTCAGTGTTCAAAACAAAAATGACTGTTTCTTTTTCTCTCCGTTTTTCTCCCCTTTTCTTTCAAATACACTCAAATAAAATTGTCTTGAAGCAGAGAAATAAAATGTAAACAGTAGATTGGTTTATCAGGAGTGTATGTGAATAATTATAATTTTCTTGTTTTATTTTCCAGAGTACATATATTAATTTTATTGTAAAAATAATAGCTTTAGCCAAAACTGGGTTGGCTCAGTCGATAAAGCATCTACCTGCAGACTGAAAGGTCCCAGATTCGATTCCGGTCAAGGGCATGTACCTTGGTAGGGGGTATGCAGGAGGCAGCTGATTGATGTTTCTCTCTCATTGATGTTTCTAACTATCTCTCTCCCTTCTTCTCTGTAAAAAATCAATAAAATATATTTTTTAAAAATAATAGCTTTAAATAAAAAATAGTTTGAAATTTAAAAAGTAGATTTTACTTTGATGATAATTTTACATAGATAAATATGCAGCTTTAGAAGCAATTGAAGAACCTGAGTTTAAGCAAATCATATTAATTGTGTCAATATGAAAAATAATAAAAATCTAATCATTAAACAGCAAATTATTTAAGTAAGTTAAAGAAATAAAAAAATTAATAAGTATATTGAATAATCAATTACCTATATATTTTTACTTTTCTTTAGCTATTTGCAATGGATAAAATTTACTCAGAATATTATTGACAAGCAGGTAACATTTTTTCTCATGAAAACTAAACTTCTAAAAATGTAACTACAGTACTAAAAAGAAGCTGAATCAACATTTCTATGTAGATTCTATGTAATTTAGAAAACAAGTACTTCTCCAAATGACTGTAACAGCAGATTTTTGCCCAACATTTTTTAAATGTTAAAAACCTTAAAAAATACCTGACCAGAAGTTGGCTTTTTTATGATTATTCCTTTGAGCCTGTGGAGTTAATGGATCTCTTTTTTTCTTAAAGCAATTACACTATCCAACCTAATTTTTATTGCATTTTCTATATTCTGGTTCTCTTCAAATTGTATATAACTTTTGCCTTTTACATTGAATTTTCTGTTACTAAGATATACTTACAATACTTTTATCTTGAAGAGTGCCATGTAATTAACTAAGTGCATCATTATTTAGTGACACTTAAAATATTTCTAAGCACTGGTAGAGAAGCAGAAACCATACTATTTATGTAGTAACTTAATAATTGGTTCTTTATTTAAAAGAAATTTTAGGTCTTCATAATTTCCTCCACCTTTACTTACCCCATGATGCATTTAATGGCAAAATTTAGTAGCAATTGATTTTGGATAGCAAGCCTCTATTTTTCACATATAAAGAATCTTATGCACTGTGTTAGTGATGAGGAGGTCTTAAGTCCAATATTTAATATATTTAGTCTCTGGGATTCAGTCATATTTCAAATAAGTAGTTAGAAATGTGGATCATACTAGAGTAGATGAATTTGGACAACATTTTTTATGTTGGAGACCATTTATATAATATATATATTTTACATTTGCACTTTTTATTCTTTTTCTATTTTTATTTTTGAGGTTTGTTTAGTTGTTTTAACACCAGTGTATTTCAGCTATCTTCAAGGAAAAGGAAAAAGACACTTTTTGTAACAGAGCAATAGAAGCCATATGAAAGTAAAGCCCCAGGACCCTGAAAGTTTGTGAAAACTATAATTGAACTTAGAGAATTCTAAGGAACATATTTTAAATTCAGTTTAAAAAGTTAAGGACATTTTATCTGATTTCTTTTTTTCCTAATAGATTCTCTTGCCAGGGTAAAATAACTTCAAAATTAAGCAGACTTATTTTAAATTATTGCCCTACTTTTTCAGGTAAGTTCTTAAAGGTGATTGACAACTTATATCTTAAAAATATGGGTATTACAATATAATTACAAGCAAGCTTACAAAATCTTTTTCCATTAGCCTGGTTTTCATATATAAATTTAAAAAGCCTCATCTATATGGATATATGTATATTACATATAATTGTATATGTAAATTTATTGTACATTTCCTGGTGATCTAAGCATAATGTAAAGCATGAAGTAGCTACCCAATAAATAGTGCACAATTGATTACTTTAGTATCAATTATTGTAGCCCATCAACCACATTTGAGGACAGAAACTTAAATTATGGTTCATAACCTTTAAAAATAGACTTAAAAGTGCAGTTAGGAAGCTGCAGATGAAACTTAAAAAATACTTTGTAAGAAGAAAAAGGAAATATGTCAAATGAAAGAGCAATAATCAATGTGGAAGAAAAATGAAATAAATCAAATAGAAAATAGAAAAGAACAAAACTATTTTATTTTAAATGAAGTTCAGTTTAATTTTCATCCATTGTTAGACTACTAATTTGTGAACAAAAGCAAATAAATGAATAAGATAACTTCTTCAAAATGTTTTCTTTAAAAATATGTGTGAGAATAGTTCAAAGTATGGTATCTTTGACTTGATGGGAATGTGGGTTTGTTTAGTTGTTTTATCACCAGTGTATTTCAACTATCTTCAAGGAAAAGGAGAAAGACCACTTTTTGTAACAGAGCAATAGAAGCCATATGAAACTAAAGCCCCAGGACCCTGAAAGCTTGTGAAAACTATAATCATTAAGAACTTTAATCATTTATAGAAAGAGATATACCTGGCTCTTTGGACTACTATATGTTTTAAATAGGTTAGTGTCAGTAATGCACTTAGACTAATGCCATTTATCTCTTTATCATCACAGTATTATATGAAATGTATATGTAGATATGTATTATCTCTAAAGCAGTGACTACCTTTCTTAGTTATTTAAATTATTTATTTTCTTTTCAGAAGTAGGCATTTATTTGATGAAACAACAATTTAACCTCCATAGTTATTAGGAATTATGATGCAAATTCATCATGTTCCTAAAAATTAGTTCAGCAAAATTGTAAATGTTATGAGAAGTCTTAATGAATTTTTTATTCTTTATTGAGGGAAACATTTTCTTTCACTATATGTAGATAAGTTTTTACAAAGTGATACTCACTTTGAGTGACCTTTACCAGAGTAACAGAGGATTTGTTTTCTTTGAAGATTGCTAGAACATGTAGAGAATAAAATGCCTTTAATCAGGCATTGTCCAACATGGAATATTTGAGGATCCAACAAAGATTTGAGATTCATCAAGTGTAAGTGTAGCTCTATGCCCAAGTATCATTGTCTAATATACCCTCCTGTTTTCTTTCAAGATTGTATTAAAATGATAATAATGGTATTTATCTCTTCGGTTAGCTCTTTTATTATGGTGGAGCTTATGATTTATTTATAACTTTCAGACTGCCTAGCCTAGTGCCTGATAACAATGAAAGCCATTAACCCCCTTTACCTCACCAAACAAATGTAGAGAAGACTTATCTTTTTTTTTTTAATGTAAAACTAGAGGCCTAGTGCACAAAATTTGTGCACTGGTAGGGTTTCTAGTGACTGCTGGCTGCTGGCCAGGGCCTCCCTCCCTTACCATGGCTGGCCTAACCCCCTGGTCAAACTCCCAGAAGAACTCATGGTAGAGGGGGAAATTTGCATATTATGCTTTTATTATATAGGATATTCTTAAGACTTGTTTCTTTTTACATAAAATTATTATTTGAAAGTAACTTAAAATGTTCATGGCAGCAACTTTAGTAACATTTTAGTATTCACATATATCATACATTATGGACAGAATCACTTAACAGTAATTTAAATATTCTAATACTTTCTATGTAGTCTACAACCCTATAATTCTGCTAAAATCAGAATTGAAACTATTAACTTGTGGCTGATTTGATTCGGACCTAAGCAATTTTCAAATAGTCCTGGCTCACGGAATACTTTCTTTCCAATTTAAATCTAAATAATATGATTTGACTATTTGATTCATTGGCTCCATGGCCAAATTCACTCACTTGATTCAGTTAACGGACATCTATTGAACAGCTAGCTGATTGCCATATGATAATCACAGAACTCACTTCAGGGTCTATAAAGCAAAATAAATTCACTTTGGACATGCCTGCAATCCAGGAATAGTAAAAAAGGAAAGGACATGAATGCAGCTAGAAAAAAAAATGTTATTGAGGTTAAGATATAAATGTGTAGCCAAGTAAAATAGGAGGGATTCGTGTTAAGAAAAGGGAGGAAAAGAATGTGAGCTACATAAAGCTAGTAGAGAGGCAGAATTAGGTCACAGAGGATACCCTTTCGGACTATGCAGAAGTCAACACTCCACATAGTTCTTACTATTCGTACTATCATGGACATGTGTGTGTGTGTGTGTGTGTGTGTGTGTGTGTGTGTGTGTGGTGTGTTTTATTCACAGCAGCTTTACTGTTGGCTGCCCTTTTTCTAACCTGTTCACCTGGTTTTAATTACCCTGATATTTAGGAGTAGTTGGGATTCTTATTTGGTTATTGCCACAAGGAAAATCTCACAGTAATTGCATTAGACAAAAATAGTGTCAGTATTCTCCAATATTTAAGCAGGTGGAATCATGGCCCTCTCAGGAAATCCATGTACGTATTAATCCCTGGAATCTGCGACTACGTCAGGCTCCCTGGCAGAGGAGAATGACAGTTACAGATGAAATCCATTTGGCTAATGAGCACGCTTCACTGAGAGTCATCTGGATGATCCAGGTGAGTCCAATGTAATCACACGAGTACTTAAAGGTGAAAGAAGGACTCAGAAGAGTGTAAGAGACGGCAGCATAAGCCGGCATCCCTGTCAGTGAGCACTGAGGCTGGGGCATGAGCCATGAGCCAAGGTAAGCAGAAGTTTCTGGGAGCTGGGAAATGTGAGGAAGACTTCTTGCCTAGATCCTCCAGACAGTAACGCAGGCCCGCCTCCCTCTTGACTTTAGCACACTGAGGCCATGCCAGCTTTCTCATCTACAGAACAGTAAATAACAAAGGTGTTAAGTTCCACATTTGAAATAACTTGTTACAGCGGCTATAGTAATAGAGCTATCTTAGATAGCTTCCTCTCTTAAGAACTTGAAACACATTTTTGTTAACTTACACTCACTCCCAACCCCTAAAATAGAATAGGCTTACCCAGTTCAATTTGATTTAATCGGCAGGTATTTCTGGGGCCCTTCTCTCATGGAGGAGCTCAAAGTTTGCTGAGGGAGCAGGATTAAAAAAGAAAGAAAGAAAGAAAGAAAGAAAGGAAGAAAGAAAGGAAGAAAGAAAGAAAAACAACAACAAAAAAAGACTGTCTGCTATAAAGATCAACTACCAAAAAGCCCCATGCACGATCAGCAATTAGAACCACAGGACCTAGTTGGAGAAGAGTTAGAAACGTTTTGCAAGGAAAACTGATGTTCAAGCAGTGAACTCAGTGACAAATAGAAATTCTCTGAAAATGGTTTTCAGAATTTTGGAAATCGGGAACCGAGTACAATTTCCTCAAGTGGGAAGCAGGTACAGATTTCCGTTCAGGGGGGTGAAAGGAACCATCCCCTCCCCTCTCAAAGAGCCCCTCGAGGAGCCTTCCCTAAAATCTTCCCTGGACATTGTTTTCTGCCCGTCGGCCTAGCACGCCCCTTGACTCTTCAGTCACAACCGTTTATCTGCTTTTCCAGGGCTGCGAGAGAAGCCATCGCCTCTCATATTTCACAGCTGGGCACGATCCTTCTGTCTACTTCGGTAGCACTATCTGGCATTTATCTCTACGTCGTGGTATAGTTATTTTGAGCCTGTCTTCCTTCCTAGACTAGACGATGGGTTTTAGCTTTTCAAGCGTTCTTGGAAAGTGTGAAAGTGCAGGAGGCGCATATGGTGTGACAGCACTGGGTGTGATGCAGAGATGGAGTCAGAGGAAAAGTTGGAAAGCTGAAAAACACGAGCACGCTGGAGAGGAACAGGAGCTGAATGGAGACAGTGGCAGCATTTTAGCCTTTTTCATTTCTCACACACCCCGGAGCCACTTGTGAATAATGATTTCTCCGTTAAGCAATTGTTATGACTGCTATTTCCAGTCTTCTGCCAGTGACTTCAATCCGGAGATAAATTACAGTGATCTATTTAAGTAAAATGCATCTGAAGGATTAGCAACTCTTTGCCACTCAGTGAGCTTGGCATGCTGGAGTCTCAAGCAAATACCTGATGTGAGACCATATGGAAGAAAAGGGGGAAAAAATAGGAGTTAACTGAGTTTTCGCTGCTTAGCACAGAATATCTGAATATTTGAAAACACTCCCATACTGCATGGAGATATTTTGAAGTCATACTTATGAAACTCTTCTGTAAGCTATTGGACAATATCCTACTATATATGTCAGGATATGTTATGTTGTAATAAAACTAAAAAAAAAATTTAGAGCAACAAAAATTTCTCGCTTTTACTACATATAATGCAAAAGTTGCATGGGGTCTAGTCATCCAACACGGGGAGAGGAAGCCTCACCAGCCAGAGAGATGTTTGTTATGACTGTGGAGAGAGAAAGCATGGCAAACTCCATTCCCAGGACCTCTTAATTGCATCCTATTAACCTAATCTCATCTGATCAGGTTATCCTGTACTTCCAGGGAGTGAGGAATGCAGTCCCCTTCACAGAACCAGAAGACGGATAGCAGGAATATTGGTGAGGGTGAGTAGCAATATTTACTGTCTTTATGTATTGATATATATATACATTCTTAATGACTGTTACCCAAATAACTTCTACTGGAAAATGGTAATTAGTGGTAAGAATTAAGTACATTTTCTAACTTTTTAATGAGAACCATATTGGGTATCCAAAAGGCCACAGTTGATAAAGGACCCAAGAATGTGACCCAAGAATGTGAACTAATAATTATAGAAAGAAAATCACTAACAAAATGATTGACACAAGGTTGGTAGGTTACAACACTAACAAAATGATTGACACAAGGTTGGTAGGTTACAACACTAACAAAATGATTGACACAAGGAAGGAAGTCAGTGGGTGATATAACCGGTAGAGGAGAGGTTGAACGGACCTGGATATTCCATGAAAACAGATTTTCACCACAGATAACTGAAAAATGTGGCTTCACAATGCAGAGACCTAACTCTTCCTATCTTAACCCAGTCAGCAGTCTTAATACTAACAGTAGAAATAGCAGATCCTTCTTCATTATTCAGATCACCTGTGCACTTTTTCATGCTAAATGTTTCACCTGTGTCTAATTGTGTTTAATCTAGTTAAATTTGTATATTGCTCAGAAAATTGAAATAGGAGTGAAATGGCAAAATAAATAAAATGTTTATTTAGATAACTTCAGAAGATGAGATATCTTACAAGATAACTAGCCCAGCCTCAACCAACAAAAGTCATAGGAAAAGAAAAATTAGGGGAGAAGGGATTATTCTAGATGAAAAGGTAATTCAGAGATATAATATACCAAATGCAAATTATGTGGATTTGATTGAAACCTTATTTAAACAAACTAACTTAGGTAGACTGAGGAAAATCAAATATACTCTGCTATTGGGTAATTGTTGCTAACTTTTATGAATGATAAGGGTTTAATGTTATGTAATAGAAGTAGAGCAACCTTGTTTTATAGCGATACACACTAATTTAGGAATCAAATGAACTGGTGTATTTAATCTACTTAAAAATATTTCAACAAAATGAAGTCAATATGGGAAAATGTTGCAACAGTTGTCCACCCCAAGAGGTTTTATGGGTCTTTTGACTAAAAAGATTGAGAAAATTGTCCAAGCCTAATTCTTATCTTGTCATCACTGGAGGGTGGGATTAGTGGTCAGTTCAAAATATAAATGGATTCTGGAAAAGGAAAACAACATTATAAACTGGTTTGGGTCCGATCCATGGTTAAAATGTAG
The DNA here is from genome assembly GCA_004026805.1 of Lasiurus borealis. NCBI lineage: Eukaryota > Metazoa > Chordata > Mammalia > Chiroptera > Vespertilionidae > Lasiurus > Lasiurus borealis. The sequence continues at coordinate 40,445 of PVJN01012928.1, read as the reverse complement.
GTTTGTTGAGGGGGAGGGAATGAAAGAAAAGATCCTTCTGACTCTGAATACCACATTTTTCCAACCACACTAGACTATGGAATTAATAACTCCCTCCTTGTTCTCCCATACCCCTTTGACTATAATGAACAGACCTTGACACTATTTTTTGTTGTACACATTTCCACTGTTAGATTACACGTGAGTAGAAACAGTCTATTTATCTTTATATACTCAGAATCTAGTATGTGAGTAGTTTCCAGTGGTATCCAAGTGATGTATGTTAGAGTGAATGAGTTGGTACTGGCGTTGAATGAATCATGACTAAAAAAGAATAAATTTGATCATTCAAATGAATGGTATGTTAAGCTCTTACAGTGAGTGGCTTGTCATATTAAATTCACATACTGTTAATAAAATGTTTGAGTTATTTGGTAGACTCAGCAACTTGGTTTTCACCACAGTGAAATACAGGATTTAATACTCTGTGGTGAAAACTTTAAGATGTCCCATTCAGTGGGTTATCATTTCATTTTGTTGGTTTCCTTTGTTGTGAAGAAACAGTTTGATGCAGTCCCATTTTTTGTTTCCTTTGCCTAAGGTGACATATCAGAAAAAAATATATATTGCTATGAGAAATATCTGAGATTTTACTACCAATATTTTCTTCCAGGGTGTTTATGGTTTTGAGTCTTAACATTTAAGCCTTTAATCCATTTTTAGTTTATCTTGTTTATGGTGTAAGAAGGCAGTCTAGTTTTATTATTTTTGTATGCATCTGTCCAATTTCCCCCACACCATTTATCTCTGGGCTCTCTATTTTGTTCCAGTGATTTATGTCTGTTTTTATGCCAGTACCATACTGTTTTGATTAGTATGGCTTTGTAATATAGTTTGATATCAGATAGCGTGATTTCTCCAACTTTGTTCTTTCTCAAAATTGCTGTGTATGCCATTGACAGTTTAATGGGAATTACATTGAATCTATACATTGCTTTGGGTTAGTATGGACATTTTAATGATATCATTTTTTCCTACTCTTAAATCATATAGTGTAAGCTTCCACTTATTTGTATTTTCTTCAATCAAATTTTTCAGTGCCTTATTTTTTGAGTACAGTTCTTCTATATCCTTGGTTAAATGTTTTTCTAGGTATTTTATTTTTTAAAATGCAATTGTAAATGGGATTGTTTTTTTTTTTTTTTTAGTTTCTCTTTGTGATAGTTCATTATTGGTGTGTAAAATGCTTGACAATTTTAATAATTTTAATCACATAAGATTTTCTTCAAAATTTGAATTAATGACCTTTGGTATCACTCAATGTTTATAAAACTTTCTACAGAAATAATATTTGGGAGAATAAGCATGAATAAACTATAATTGTCTTTATCAATGTCTATTTTAACATTCTAAGATGTTTACTTCTAACAAGCCTATATATAATTTAGCAAATTCATGAATTAATCTCCAAATTTTATTTATTCTGTCATACCAAAACGACTTTGATTTTGATTGTATTCTGGACATACTTTTGTGTTTGTATTACCCTAATATTTGATCCGAAGTTTTAAGTGAAGGTGCATCCATAACCATATCAGACCTTTTCTGATAGCATCAGATAAGCTGGCATAAACTGATTAACATTTGTATTACAATAGATAAATAACGTGTCTTCACTGGCTTCCAATTTAATTCTGTTCTATCTCAGCAATTATCATACATGAAATATTACTCAGTCATCTAATATTCACAAAAACCTGAAGAAGCATTTACTACCCCTTTTACAGATAGAGAAATATATACACGGATATAGAAACGTATCTAACTTCATTCAGAGTCCCTCGGTGACTGAGTTCCAAGTGGTTGAAAGTCTTCATGCTCAGCTCATAAAAGCCTGGCTTTGTCTATTAGGCAAGCAGACGGTCACTGCTCCCACAAGTGATGGCCTAGGTTTGGTGGTGGAGGTGCTGGCCAAAACCAACAGGGAGCCCTTTAGGAGCCAGGTGGTAGCAAGGGCTGTTCAGCTGATGTGCCAGCCCCCATCAGTGCAGTAGGAGATGTGGTATCTCCACAGGGGAAGGGCAGTGGCAGAAGAGCCCCCAGCATTCCCTTCGTTTTAAGCACAAGTAGTACCTAGACTTCTGATATTTGTTTCAGACTTTACAGGTGAATGTGGTTTTGGCTGAGCAGGTAGAGTGGAAGCTACCAAAATCTCACCATTCTGTTACTAGCATCTCATCCAAAGCATAGGCCTACCAGTTAATACTGGTATATTTTTATAGAATATGCTGTTAGTCAATAAGTATATCTTAACTTCTGTCTTAGTTAAATTAATCTCTAGAATTCTTCTAAAATATAAGAATCCCATAGGGTTGTGATTATTTTTTTTTATGTTTATAGAAGGGAAATGCTATTGGGTAGAAATGAATGGAAATAAGGAAAGTACTGGAAGCCATGTAAAAGAAGGATTTAAGATAGAATTTTCATTACACAACAAGATAATTTACATAATAATTAAATACAGATAATTCCCAAATTACAATGGTTCAACTTGTGATTCTTTTTGCAATTTACAATGGTGAGAACATTGCATGCGTTCAGTAGAATCCATGGTTCTTATTTGAAAATGTTGGATCTCTTCTAGTCTAGTTATAGGCAGTGTGATAACTCTCTTGTGATGCTGGAAAGCAGCTGTAACTCCCAGTCAGTCACTTCATCAGGATGGTGAGCAGCTCCCTACAGTGTAGTATTAAATGCATTTTCAACTTGATATAATAGTTTCAACTTAAAATGTATTTATTGAGATAGAACCCCATTGTAAATCAAAGAACATCTGTACTTCTCTTTTTAGCCTTGCCCAAAAATCCTAAATATTATGTGATTATGTTAAATCCAGGAATCACTCTTCATTTTCATTTAATTATACCTACTTGCCAAATTATTTCATTTTCTTCTTTAAAAGGCTACATTTATGTGTATCTATGTAGATAACAATGATCTAGAATTAGAAATTTTATCTTTATTTACCTAAAATAACATCCATTCCTTAAGAAGGAGATCCTTGTCTCATTTTTTAAGTAGTCCTAAGCCTAGACCTGTGTCTTTAGCTAGATTTTAGCCCTGGTAATTTAAATTATTTTTTTAAAAAACTAAATCATCCAGGTTAATATGCTCCATCTTACTTATTTCTATACTATTAAAAATTTTGTTTAGCAATTCATGCAAATTACTGAACAAAGAAAAATTATAAAAACCTTTATTCTATAAATTATAAACAATTTAAATGATTGTGTTAAAATGAATAATTATATACAGTACTCAATATAAAATACAATAATATTGGTTTGTTAATAGTTATTTAACTGGAAGTTTAATGTATAAAATAAAGATTAATTATTGAACAGAGGAAATAGAACAGAGGAAAGTAAAGGCATGAAAGTCCTCTGAGATAAACTTTATATCAGTTATAAGTAATATTTTGGTTTAGAAAAAAACGCACAAAATATGCTATATTCAGACTTACATAATTTATATAAAACTGGGAAGAGGCTGGATATACTGTGTTCAGTGAAAACATTAAAGACCTTCATAAATGAGACTGAGTGTTATTCTTGTAAAGAATTTTGAACTTATCTGAAACAATAAAAATATTTAATGATTATATTCCTTTTAAAGCTTTCAGAAAAATGAGAGATAAGGTACAGTAAAGGTACTCAGATAATCTAAAAGTTTTGAAATTATATGGCTCTGTCACTATCTGTAGGTCACATAATTTGGCCAACCAAGATTGTATTTGGGAACATTCTGAACACTTCTTTAATAACTTAATATAAATATGTGAAGAGTTCTGTTGTAAACCTCTATTGTTGTAATCAAAATGCTTATTTTTATTTATATCTTGGGTGTAAATAAAACAGGAGCTTTAGTAATTGTAAATTTATAAGGGTGAAGTTGAGAAATTATATAATTTTCATGTAGCTTTCAAAATTATTAGTGCGTTGTATGATGAACAAATGGTGCTAGCTCTGGCCCAGTGGCTTTTGTTTAGAACATCATCCCGTATACCACCAAGGTTGTGGGTTCAAATCCCTGTCTGGTTTCAGGCAAGTACAGAAGTGCAGGAAGCAACTAATATTTCTCTCTCTCCCCCTCTCTCTTTTTCTCTCTCTCTCTGCCTCCCTTCTCTTTGTAAAATCAATAAAACATATTGTGAGGATTAGGATAAAACAAGACAACAAATGGTGCTTAACTTAGCAATTCATAATGAACAACTTAAAGAACCACAACTAATAATAAAAAAATAAAATAACCTTTTTAACTCAGCCTTATCCAGTGTAGATTTAAAAAAAAAGTCAGTATTTTGATTTCCTATTTATTTTCACACTACCATTAAATATCAGGGTTGAGTAACAACAGAAAATGTGTGTAATTTAAGAAAATAAATTGATTTTAAAAATTGTATAAGTTCTCCAGTCAGCATTGCAAATAAAGTTATATATACACTTCAAAGTAATAAAAAGTTTCTTAAAAATAACTTTTTCAATCAGGCATTTCTCTTGACTCATTCATTTCTCTCTTTCTAGAAATTAGAATAAAGGACCATTGCTATATTTATGTTGTTAATATATATATATACATATATATATATATACATATATGTATATATACATATATATGTGTATATATATATACACATATATATATACATATATATGTATATATACATATATACATATATATATATACATTATTTACTAGAAATAATCAAATTTTCAATGTAGTTTCTAAATAATATATATATGTATATATGTGTGTATATATATATATACGTAAATATACAATATTTACTAGAAATAATCAAATTTTCAATGTAGTTCCTAAATAATATATATATACACACATATATACATATATATATTATTTAGGAACTACATTGAAAATTTGATTATTTCTAGTAAATATTGTAAAATTAGAAGACATAAAAATGCTAAAAACACAAGTTTTTAAAGTTCTCTGCTTGTCTCTGAATCTAACAGTCTAAAATGTTTTCCCACAATCTCAAAGTTATTTCTTTATTCCACCAATATTAGAACATCATCCCATATACCACCAATATTCCAGGCATGACTTCGGTGTTAGATAATAAACAAGGTGCAAAACAAAGTTCCTGACCCCACACAACTTACATTATAGTGATAAAGCCAGATAAGAAACTATATAATAATATATTTTTAAAATAACATCAGGATTTTTATTTCATATTTGTTTTCACACTATCATTAACTAATCACTATTGTACACTTAAACTACACTTAACAATGTATTTAATCTCAAATAAGTCTTGAGGGGAACATTTAGAGTAGAAAAGCATCTGTGGAATAAGGGAGACCAAGAGATTCAACAAGGTTTGAAACTAGAAGATTTGAGTTAGCATAGTCCTAGGGGACTACTGAAAAGTGCTCAGCTGCAGATCTAGGGAAGATGCAAAGACCAAAACAAAAGGTCTGGCTCATATGGAGTGGAAGGAAGAGACCAGCTGAATATTTTTCGAGCTGAGTAGTTAAATGTGCCTTTTACTGGGCTTGGGGGAAGCCAGGGGAAGATGATCAGTGATGGAGAATCAAGAATTCTGTTTTGGAGATGTTAAATCCAAGATAGGATTCTGAGTTATGATAAAAATAGGCTGTTGGGTTTATGTATCTGGCACTCAGGTAGGTGGGGAGAACCAAAGATAGGCATTTTAGTAACCAGCATATATAGGCTTTAATCTGTAATTCCTGTAGAAGACTAATTTACATTTCCTTCACATGGGTTTTGGAATTTTAACCTTTGCTTGTATCTGCATGGTTGCAGGATCAGGTAATATCCTTTTCTTTTCACCAGTGCAAGTCCTGCATAACCGCCAAAGACTGAAAAATTCTAAGCCTTCTACCTCATAAATCTTCTTTTCTAGCCTTTCCTGCGGAGGACAGGATTTTAACACAACTGAAGGACAAATATGCATAATACTTTTTGAGAAATAAATGAATAGTTCATTGTTTAATGAACAACATCTCCAAACATGAAATGTTAATGTTCTTTTTAAAAATACACCACTGTAAAAATAGTCAATTCTGGTGTTTAAGCTTATATAAACTTATAAATCACAACTATTGGAAGCTGTATTAAGTCATTAATATTTAAAAGTGTTCTTTGTCAGGTTAATGGGAGCTACTTATTCTTAATTATACACATTCTTTCCCAAAACTCCTCTGTGATCATTGGTACATATTGATAAATTGATGCCTATGGCTAGGGAGGACAATTTTAGTTACAAATAGAATAAAGTGTTTATATATCAAAGATTTACTTTTGAACTCCTTATTTCAGTTATCCCTGTTATATATAAAAATAACAGTTTAATAGGTATTGTATAATCTATAATCCATGTTCACATCATCATCTCTAGGCATGGGCAAGAGATTATATTGCTTTTAGCACTCATTATGTGAATGTCCAGGTTCATCCAGTAATCCAAAAATGTTTCCTAAGCATCTACTCAGGGTTGAAGACTGTTTTCAAAATATATCAGGTTGAAATCATATCCAAAAGAAATGTATTTTTAGTGACACCCTTAGCAATCCTATATTAGCCATTTTTTTTATAAAAATGCTAAGTAACAAGTCAACTTATAAGTATAAAATAAAAGTATAAAACTCAAAACAACCTACCTAAGGTAGGTGATATAACAATTTAAATTTTGCCAATGAGAAAATTTAAAAAAAGTGGTTCAAGGACTTACAGCTAATAAACAACAGAATAGAATTCAACTAGCACAAAAGAAAAACAGAAATAAGAATTCAAAAATAAACTTTCATTATGATAGAAAATTTAAGAAAATGTTCAGCAAATTTTAGTTTACAATAAAATCTCATTCACCTACTATATACATCAGCAAATGTATATAGTAGGAATACATGTTACAAATTTTGCTCAAGACATTTCTAAATATTATAAAACTCAGTGGAATAAAAGATAAACTAAATACATGTTGACACATACCATGTTAAATGATGTGATAACTTAAAGAATCATTCTTTAAAAACATTCTATAAATGGAATTAAAATTAGAGCATGTGTGTGTTTACCTATATGAAACATGCAAAGCTGCTTTTGACAGGTATGCAGAAGGTATATATCTTCCTAGAAGATAGTGAATTTGGCTCTCTTTTTCATAATATAAACAAAGACACATTCTGGTGATTAATATTCTGAATGTAAAAAGAACTTTATTGAAACATTTCTTCATAAAGTATGTTAATCATACAGAAAATTAAGTCTTATTTAAAATGAAAACTCTGTACCACAAAAACACCAGTATAAGTGTTAAACACACACACACACACACACACACACACACACACACACTCACACTGAAAGGTGAGACAGAGGCCGAACACCAGGACTACAGGTTTTATTAGAGGAGAAGGACCCTGCCTGGCTGTCCCGCAAGGGGGAAGAGCAACACATGCAGAGGGGAACACACCTTTTGAGGGGAGGAATGGGAAGGAATGGGGCTTAGGGTACTCGGCACGCACTGATTGGTGGTTTCATATAAGGCACATGATTTTTAGACACTTAGGAATCGAGGGCTTAAGGTATTTGGCAGGTGCTGATTGGTGGTTGCTTTATAGTCCATATAAGGTGCCTGGTTGGGTGCTCAGGAATGTCCACACTGCAGGTGCAGGTTATGTCATACTCCACCCACCAGTTGGGAAAAGGGAGGATCTATCAATCCAGGATTTTGGTGATGTTAAAAAATTGAGAGTCCAGACACGGTCAGCAGGTAAAGGTCCGTCTTCCGTAGCTACTTCATGCCGAGACAGGGAATTGTCAGGGCCATCTACCGGGGGTTTCAAAGATTCTGGTGACATACATAGGTGTCTCTAGGTTCTGAATTCAAGGCCAGATAGATCTCTCCCACTTTCTGCTTGGCGAATGCCTGCATTCTGTTCTGCAAAAAACTAGAGAAACAGCACATGAGACAGGGGCCAAAGAGCAAAATTAAAGGAATAGATACCAGTGGGCCTAATAATGGGAGGACCGATATGGTAAGTGAGCAAAAAACAGGGAGTGTTTTCCGTGCTGGACAAGGGGTGCAGCAGCAGGATTTCCCCAAGAGACTGGTTGGTGAAGTATCGAGAGCGATCCTATTGAGTCACTTGGGAGGTAAAAGCTGGTCCTGAGGCTGCCACAGCGTCACTTTTCTGGTTTTGTTGCTTTTCTGGGCCTGGAGCTGAAATACAACCGAGACCCAGATGTTATTTTTAGGGGGCGGGGGAAGAGTAGTAGGGGTCTCAGCTGTCTCACTAGTAATATGAAAGGGGAGAACAGGTTACCCTGGGGTGAGGTTCTTGTTTTCCCAGTTTTGCCCCTGGCTGGGCATCCACATGTTTATTGTAGGTCCTGAGACAGGGTTTCAAAAGAGGTAGAATAGTGGTTAAACTCCCTATGGCAGTTCCAACCCCTGCTGTGATGCCGAGGGTTAGGAGGAGAGGATGATCTGGACTCTTCTTTTGTGTCAGATAGGATGGCTTGTGGGGACAAGTAAAGACTGATCATTGGGGGCTACATCTACATGGGGTGAGACGAGAGACTGGAGTACTGGTTCCCATCCAGCTGATGGCGAGACAGATGTACCTGTTTTCCCCACAGAGGAAGATACGCTGATAGGCGTAAGGAGAAGAGGTGGACTAAAGGGTATGAGATTCCTTTTTCTAGTTCTGCACTGAGAGGGCAGTCGCCATGGTGCTACCAATAAGCGCTGACAGATGAGTGATTGAGGTTGTATTGCAGTGAAAGTGGGAGGGAAAGAGAGGGAGAGCAGCAGTGGAAGGCAGGGGTGGTGACAGATGAGTGATTGAGGTTGTATTGCAGTGAAAGTGGGAGGGAAAGAGAGGGAGAGCAGCAGTGAAAGCCAGGGGTGGTGACAGATGAGTGATTGAGGTTGTATTGCAGTGAAAGTGGGGGGGGGGGGAAGGGAAGGAGAAGGAGTAGTGGAAGCCAGGGACCCGGGTGGATGGATGGATAAGAGATCAGACACTGTGAATACTCTGGTTTAGCTTAAGAAGTATCCAGCAACCTTGTCCTGGCAGGCGTGGAGACTGAAGCCTCACTTTCTTGCTCAGAGTAAAAAAAAAATGGCCCTTTTACAATTCTTGTCAACTTCTTTATTTCATTCAACATTTCTCTTTTCCTTCTCATCACATACACAACCTTCACAAATTTCACTTTCAAATGAGCCTTCAGACCTTCTTTCTATGTCCTTCAGAAATGCATAACCCTGCCTCAGACCTTAAGTATAAAGGCAGCGGGGAGAGGAAGCAGGCCCCACAGCCTGTTCCCAGGCCTCTAGCAGCTTGAGTTTTAAGTAAAAAGAGTCTTTGTTGTGTTCTTTTTTCCTTTAAAAATTTATTTTTCCTAGAGATAATGATCATAGAGGAGATTAGGAGATAAGGCGTTTACAGTCCCAGGAATGGCTAGGCTTGGTGGGTTGAGAGAGAGAAACTGAGGCAGGTGACTGTGGTTTGGGACAGTTGGGTTTTAAGAGGGGATGCATGGTAGCCCTGCTGGGCACTGAGGTAGAATGAGGAAAGAGTGGATGGGGGAATTTAGTAAGATGCATTGTAGCCATGAAGTGGCTCATGGTTGTGAGAATAACCTGTCAGCCCCCATAACAGAGACTGAGGAGTGGACAAGCGTCCCAGCGAATTCCGAGAGGGCAGCATAAGTGGCCCCGGTGTCGATTAAAAAAGGAGATTGGCTTTCCTGCCACCACCGTCATTACCCGAGGTTCTGTCCTGGTGATGTGAGTCTGCGGGCTCTGTCAGGGCCTGGACAGCTTCTTCGGTGGCCAGTCCCAGGAGGTCTGGGAGCTCCAAACCAGATCCAGAGGGTGGCTGTGCTGGACTGGCTGAGGCCAGACCCGGAGGAGTCGGACTTAGTTGACCTGCCCTTGTGCACCTGGGGCAGGGTCCAGGAAGGGTCCTGGGTTTGAGTAGGACTTGGCTCAGTGTCCTTCCTTGCTGCATTTGAAGCATGGGCCTTTGGGAGGCTTAGCCCTGACTTAGCTGCCCTTGGAGGACTGGCACTTGGTTTGGGGTTTGAAAGTGGTGGCTAGGAGCTGGAAGGCCCCCTACTGGGCCCCAGCCTTGGCCTGGTCTCACTTTTGCTTTTGGATTTGGCTCTCCTCGTCTCTATTATTAAAGACCTTGAAGGTCAGGTTAACGAGGTCTTTTTGAGGGGTTTGTGGACCTGCATCTATTTTAAGTTTGTGGCATATGTCAGGGAGTAAAGGCGGTCAGGTCAGTGGAAAAAGAAACCTGAGATGCCTCTCCATCTGTGAGGCTGGACATAGAGAATGGGACGTGGACTCAGACTCTGCCTTCAGGGGTAGCATGGAAGTGAGATTAAAAGCTGTTGCAGAAGGCAGTCTCTGGGTGGCCTGAGAATGAGTGGTAGGTGGGAAAGGCTGTTTTGGAGCTCAAGTTCACAGGTTTGGGCTCTCAGGGACTGGGGAGAAGGCAGCTGCTGGTTAAGAGGATCAGTTTGAGAAAGATCAGAAAGTGAAAAGGGAATGGCCAGCCACCTGTGAATTCCAGTTGCTGGCGGTCATGGGAGCAAAGATTTGGTGGAGAGCACACAGGGGAAGGCGGGCGGTTAGAGTTCTCGGAAGTAGAGCATGGAATGCGGATTCTGCGGCCGAATTGTAAGGGGGGGTGGGAGATGAATGATCGGCTGGAGAGAAAAAGTCAGAAGACAGAGAAAGGGGCTGAGGACCGATCTGAGATGGTAAAGAGGACTTTGTGTGGAGGATTTGATGGGTGGAACATGAGGAGTAAAGCGAAGGCCGAGAGCAAAGAGTGGGGGGAGTGAGGGGAGAAAGCCTGTTTGTAGGGATCTCTGAGGCCTCCCTGTCAGGTGGCAAAAATTATCTAAGTCTTGGAGGATATTGAATCAAAAGTGCCTTTTGGGGCCACAGAGAGACGTTGTCGAGTTTATGGTGGCCAGGTGGAGCTTATTTGAGAAAGACCAAGGGTTAAGAGATTGGAGAGGAGACACCCTAAGGGTGTGTAAAAGGGGTTTGGACGGAGAGGTATGGGAGTGTGGGCCACTGTGAAGCTGGGGAGGAAAGGAGGCACATCCTCCTTCCTCTTCAGCCAATCTGGAGAGAGAGAGAGAGAGAGAGAGAGAGACGAGAGAAGATTCCAAGGTCGTCACCCCAAGATCTTTCCCATGGAGTAGAGCAGAGTCTCCCGGCCAGGGACCTGGGCTTCTGTAGAATGTAGAATGTGTAGCCGAGTAGACAGGAAAACTCTGAGGCCCTTCCAGGTCAAGGGAATGATTTGGGGGGGCAAATGGGGGACCACCCAGAAAGTCCCTCAAACCTAATGGTGAGAAAGCTATGAGATCCCTGCATGTTCTGGTACAGGGTTCAAGAGGTGTCCAGAGCAGGCCAATCAACTCGGAACCATGCCACCGAGCAGAGCCAGAGCAGGAGTCAGAAGCTCGGGGCTATATTCGAGGATGGTCCACATTCCCGGCACCTCTCCAGACTTCCGCACCAAATGGAAGGTGAGACAGAGGCCGAACACCAGGATGCAGGCTTTATTAGAGGAGAAGGACCTGCCGGGCTGTCCCGCAAGGGGAGAAGAGCAACAGGTGCAGAGGTGAACATGCCTTTTGAGGAGAGGAATGGGAAGGGATGGGGCTTAGGGTATTCCGAATGCGCTGATTGGTGGTTTCATATAAGGGACATTTTTAGGCCTTTAGGAATGGAGGGCTTACATTATTTGGCAGGTGCTGATTGGTGGTCCAATGTATAGTCCCTATAAGGTGCCTGGTTAGGTGCTCAGGAATGTCCAGGCCAAAGGTGCAGGTTACGTCATACTCAATCCATCAATTGGGAGAAGAGAGGATCTATCACACCACCACTAAAAGAAAGCAAGAACAAACCAAAAACAAATCATAAACTAACAGATAGTGGGAGTTTTTTTTTTTTTTTTAAATATATTTTTATTCATTACAGAGAGTAAGAGTGAGAGAGAAATAGAAACATCAATGATGAGAGAGAATCATGGGTCAATTGTCTCCCGCATACCCCACACTGGAGATTGAGCCCACAACCTGGGCATGTACCTTGACCTGGGCATGTACCTTGACCAGGAATCAAATCGTGACTTCCTGGTTTAGGTCGATGATCAATCACTGAGCCAGGCTGGCCAGGCAACTAGCAGATGGTTTTAATGTATTTATAAAGGACAATAGACTCAGAATCCCACCCATCAAAAAAAAAAAAAATCAGCCACGTTACCATTTCAAAGATTGCAAATATCTGAATAGACAAGTCACAAAAGAGGAAGCAGGAAAGGGAAAAAAATGTGGCAATCTTGCTGTTATGCATGAAGGGTGAATTTAAATAATTACATAGTATTTTGCATGGAGCAGATGGATACAGTTCGATAGTGTTAATATCAAATGCTGGTAAGGCTGAGGGGAAATAAGAATGCAAACCTGGCACTTGAACATTTCAGTGGCTCCCTCCTGAGAGGGTACATTTCACACAGTCCTCAGGGTGTACAGAGAAATCCGTCTTAGTGAATTTACAACTTTTTATTGTGTGACTGTCAACTTTTGATTTAAAAAAACATTCAAAACAAAGCTATAATTTTGTCTTTTGAAAGCATTTCCCTTCATACAAAATTAAAGGTTTTACCTTCCTAGAATCAGAATACTTAAAAAACATTAAGAGAATTCTAATCGAACAGCGAATTATGAACTAAAATGACCAAGCATGCGTCTGCTTAGATCATATACATAACACAAGTTCTTCACATTTGATATTCTGTGGTCCTCATTCTTAATATGCGATTTCTTGTTTCAAGAATGACATTTCAGGAATGAATGACAACCCAAATGTCAACAAATAAACGTACAGAATATGTAAGTGCCCAACAGCTCTAGGATCAGATAATATACAATGCACAAACTAGAATTTGTATATAAGTAAATATATCAACTTTATTAAATATAGTGAATTTACATTATATTTATGTTATAAATCAGGCTTCAGTCCAGAGAAAATAAAGATCAAATAGATCAGACATTGCCACTATGCTGATTCGTTGTGTGGATTTTTATAAGGTCTCACAAAAACGTGTTGAAATTTCACTGAAGAATCACTTAATGCTATTGCAAGGTCAACACTCAAGTTAGAAATGCGAATTGATAAACTTAGTTGAACTCAGAGTTGCTTATAATTTTCTCATGTTAATTAATTTTTTTCTGAATATGTAAATTATACTTTATGCCTTTTCTGTGAAACTAGTAGACAATGGCTCAAATATTTGTGGATAAACTTTAATTATATATTAAAGCTTAAGGAAAAGACTCCTTAGGAAGATACTTCTACTTTCTGAAGAACAGCATGAAAATTATAATAGCAAGCGCTATAGGTTTTCATGTAAAAAAAAATGAGGTTGAATTCAGACTTCACTACTAAAGCCAAAATGCTAGATGTTGAGTCCAAGTTCTTTTTTTTTAACTAAATCTTTATTATTCAGATTATTACATTTGTTTCTCTTTTTTCCCCTCCATAGCTCCCCCCCCCCACCGGCTCCCACCCTTTCCTCTACCCTTACCTTCCCTCTGATTGATCTCATCCATAGGTGTATGATTTCTGTCCAGTCTCTCCCTGCACCCTTCTCACCCCTTTTCCCCTTAGAATTATCGGTCCACTCCCTTTCTGCGCTCCTGATTCTATTATATTCACCAGTTTATTCTGATAATCAAAATTTTAATTCATTTAATTTTTAGGTTCACTTGATAGATATGTATTTGTTGTTCATAATTTTTTATCTTTTATCTTTTTCTTCTTCCTCTTCTAAAAGAGTACCTTTCAGCATTTCATATAATACTGGTTTGGAGTTGATGAACTCCTTTAGCTTTTTCTTATCTGTGAAGCTCTTTAATCTGCCCTTCAATTCTGAATGATAGCTTTGCTGGATAGAGTATTTTTGGTTATAGGTTCTTGCTATTCATGTTGAATATTTCTTGCCATTCCCATCTGGCCTGCATTGTTTCTGTTGAGAAATCAGCTGACAATCGTATGAGTGCTCCCTTGTAGGTAATGAACTGTTTTCTCATGCTGCGTTTAATATTCTCTCTTTGTCTTTTGCTCTTGGTATTTTAATTATGATGTGTTTTGGTGTAGTCCTCTTTGGATTCCTTTTATATGGGGTTCTGTGTGCTTCCTGGACTTGTAAGTCTATTTCTTTCACTAAATGTGGGAAATTTTCAGTCATTATTTCTTGAAATAGGTTTTCAGTATCCTGTTCTCTCTCTTCTTCTGGCACCCCCACAATTCTGATGTTGGTACGCTTGAAGCTGTCCCAGAAGCTCCTTACATTATCTTCACATTTTTGGATTCTTGTTTCTTCTTGCTTTTCCAGTTGAGTGTTTTCTGATTCTTTATATTTCAAACTTTTGACTTGATTTTTGCCTTCCTCTAGTCTGCTGTTAGGTCTCTGTATAATATTTTTTATTTCAGTAAGAGTGTGTTTAATTTCTACTTGATCCTTTTTCTTCTCTTGTTGGTCCTTTTTCACCTTCTCTTGGGTCTTGCTAAATTTATCCATCTTTTCTAGGATATTCTTGAAAAACTTTATAACTGTGGTTTTGAACTCTATATCCAGTCATTTGTTTTCCTCCATTTCTTTTGTTTCTGATCTCTTCCATTGGTTCTGCATTTTCATTATGCCAAGAGAACTTCTGTGTTGGATTCAGCCTTATGATACAAGACTTGCAAAACTTTAAAAGCCTCTCTGTTGAGCTTGGGATGGATGGAGTCTCAGGGCTTAAAGAACCACCTTGCCTTCCAGTCAGCCCTGCCCTCCATGTCCCCTGGGTCTCACGTGACTCTGATTAATAGCTGGAGCGGTCCCTGTGTGCACACGGTGCCTCTAGATCGATGTCTTTCTGGCTCCCCTGCACTCCAGGACCATATGAGTTTGGGTCCCCAGGGTTTTGCCCGAAACTAGGGTTTAGTGGAGTTAGAAGTGGTGCAGTTGGGAGGGTCTGTCTCCCACCCACTCATGAAAGCCAGCAGCACAATCAGCAGTCAGTCCTCTGCGAGCAGTGCCATGCGTGCCCCCAGACTTCTGCTGAGAGCATCCATGTGAGTTAAAGTCTTTTAATCCATGTGTAGAGTCCCACATGGCCATAAGCCATGTAGGGAATGGGAAGCACATCTCCTGCTATTAACCTAGGGTGCTGGGAGTTGTTTGATATCCAAGCCAATTAAAGTCTCTTTGTCCAGATGAGGTCAATGGGAGGGAGGTAAGGGTAGATGGAAAGGTGGGAGCTGGATGGAGGGGAGCAAGGAGAGGGGAAAAGAGAAAGAAATGTAATAATCTGAATAATAAAGATTTAATTTAAAAAATAAAAAAATATAGAAAATAAAGTCTCTTAGTCCATGTGTGGAGGCCCACGTGGCCTTAAGTCATATGGGCACAAGATGTGCTCCCCGGCAATGGGAAAGTCAGGTATCCCTTGTGCCCTGTGCTTAGGGAGAAGAGGAAGCAAGCCCTCAAATTTTTGTGTATAGGCTTGTTAGTTCCTGATTGGCTATCTGTAATTTGCCTGTCTCTAGCAATATCCATACATTTTAAAGTTCATGCCTCTCGCCCAGATGATGTGGCTCAGTGGTTGAACCAGGAGGTAATGGTTTGATTCCAGGTCATTGCATGTGCCTAGGTGGCAGGCTCAATCCCCAGTGTGGGGGTTGGGGTAGGCAGCCAATCAATGGTTCTCTCTCATCAGTGATGTTTCTGTCTCTCACTTTCCCTTCCTCTCTGAAATCCATGGATTTTAGGAGGATGTTGTTCAATCTAATACAGATCTCTTGCACTTTTAATATGAATAGACATTATAAAATTATGGGACATTTGAGGAAATCATTAAGAAAAGCATAGAGTTGGGGTGAGGAGGGTGGAGGAGCTTGAGAAATGCATAAGCATAAGAAACATAAAGCCAATTATTTTTAGAAATCAAAGCAAAGATATTAAAATTACAAAATAAGAATCAAATGCTATTAAAATATAGAACAAGATCTTGTAATTATAAATGTAGTAAAACACAATTTTAAAATCAGTTAATGTTTGACAAAGTTGTGTGAATTTCCCAGGAAATGGATGAAAAGGAGAAGAAAAAAAATAAGATAGAAAAAAAAAAAGAAATTTAAATGATCAAGGTAGTCTTAGTATTTGACTGATAGGACTTCAAAAAAAAGTGGTAGGAATATTTGTTTTTCAGTAAAATTAGTAAAAGCTTAATAAGAGCACAACATTATTAAGAGGCATATCAGTATAAAATTTTAGAAAATCAAAAACAAAGGCATGATCCTGAAAGATTTGTTAGGGTACAGGTAATAGGACATGTGTTGGGGACTGATCATCAGGATGATAGCAAACGGATTCAGAGCAACACTGGGAACTAGAAAGCCATTACAGAAATGCTTTCAGTATTTTGAGCAAAACTAATTTCAGATCTACAATTCTAGATCACCATGCCATTAATCAAGTGTGAAGGCTGCACCTATAATGGCTATAGAAATGGGTATATAGGTATGAATGTGGATATAGATTATATAGATATGGATATGTAGATGCAGATATCCATCTATTCTAGTATGTGTCCCGTCTCAAATATCTACTTCCCTAGGCAGGCTTTCTCAAGAAACTGCTAAAGTTCTCTTCTAACAAAATAAGGCACATATTAATTGATTAAATGTGAAGTAAACAGACTCAGTATTGCTTAAACTAAAGGAAACTTCGAGGTAAATTTTTTAGCACAGCTGGGTCCAACCTCTAAACTTTAATAGGACTCTGGCTCTGTTTTGTCAGTGGACTCTACTTTTCTTCCTTTGGCTTCATTCTTGGGTAGACGCCTCTCCTCACTTAGAAGGCTCCTCCCTCCATGTCCTCCAGAAAGGAGAATTACTGGTTCCCTTGAGGTCACATGTCTCCCTGAATCTCTCTTCCCTCTTCTCTTTCCCTCCATTCTCCCCCCCCCCCAAAAAAAAAAAATCACTGGAAGTTTCTAATTCTGTTCAACTGTATCTTTTCTTCTTTTAATAGAGGAGTGAGATCATGTGATTGACAGATAAAAGCAGGTCCATAAAAAAAAGAGAGAGATGAATTCTGCACAGAAAAACACGAAAGCAATCTCATCAAACAAATACAGAAAAACAGATGCATGCTAGAACAACTTTTGCTTCTATAAAGTTTTATAGCAAAAGCATATTTATCCAGGAAATAATAAAGCATTCTATTGTATTACAAATACTTGTGACAGATGTAACTGATGTTTACTAAGATTTGCATTTATCAAAAATTTTGTGCCATTTTCATCTTCTCTGTGAGAAATAGGATGTAATGGATGTACTGATTTAAAACCAGAGTGAAAAGTACTTGAAACACATGACTTCAGCAACTTACAAAAATACCTTCCCTCAGATGTAATATATGTTCTTTATTTCTATATACATTGTAGATTTAAGAATTAACCATTCAACAAATTTGGTTCAGAGATTGTGTTTGAAAATAGAGAAAAACTATCATTTAATGTGTGTTTTCACAAAAACCTTACTTTATTTTATCCTCTAGGAAAATACCAAACAAGCAGAAAAGCAAATACACAAGCAAGTACACATAATTTATTTCTAAAAGAATGAAAACAAATATACAGATTTATCTTCCCTTCCCATCTCTCTGAGAAATCTAAACTCAAAAGCACAATTCATATTGCTGACAACATCCATTTAATTCAGCTTGTTTTCAATATGGTTTGTGTTTTATATTTCAAGGTATCGTTATGCTAGAATGAATCTATGATGGTATAGTTGTTAGAGTTTTAATCTATCTTGGGCTCCTAATACTTTTACAATCTAAAGGTTACTTAAACCTAAGCTTCAGTGTTTTAATGATAAAGGGAGGGGTAATAATGTCTACCTTACCAGAAAATTGTGAGAATTTAGTGAGATAATGTAGTTACAGCAATTAGCTCTATGACAGACATGTCCATTCATTGTTATGCATACTAATTCCCTAAAACTTATCAAACATGTTTTGCATCTCAGTTATTTTGTTATCATTTGTAGATGCAAAGTTGAAAACACAAAAAATAGAGAACAGATGTAAACTATGACCTCTTGAAGTCTGCCATTCAGTGCCTTATAAACGGGGATTACAATTTCTAAAACTGTAGCTATGAAACTGTAGCTAAAAGGACCCACGTTACATATCACCTTACTTAGAAAATCATGATGTTTACTATGAAATAGAGATTCATTTGCTTCAGATTTAATCAGATTATTTTTCTGAGCCTACATACACCATATAGGTCATATCTCCATTTCTTGAGCCATGTCTTTTTTAGATGTATTTATCTTTGACACAAGTTTTAAATTATGCTATATCAAGATGAGCGATAAGACAGAACAGATGGAAATCCTTCCTACTATAACTTTAGTGTGGCATTACTAGCCTGAGGCATCCCTGTGTCCGCACAGACATACTGCTACAAGGTCATTGTGAATCAATTGAAAGGAGTCACGTCTATCTTTGCATCCAATAAGGTGGTAAGCACAGGGTTTCATATTCCAAATAAGTATTTAAGGAGCGGAAATGAGCTATACCTCTAAGGATTGGGTGTGCAGTCACCACCAGCATCCTCACTGAGCAAGTTCCTCAGTTTTCTTGATTGTCAAATGAAAGGGTTAAACAAGATAATCCTGCACTTCAGTTTATCCTTTTCATTGTTCTCATTACATGTCATTATAGTTCTATTAGATAGGTCAGATTTTTTTTTTACTATCTTTTTATTTATAGTGCCTATTTGACACATTCAGACACCCAGTAAATATTTGTTGAATAAGTAAATAACCTGAGTCCTTATTATGTTTACAATACACAATAGTAATTTAATGCATTAATTACACCATGCCTTTTTTTATTATTGAATTTTACTCATTTTCTCCTAAAGCACTTGGGAATGCATAATGCGTGGTTGGGGAAATGTAGCATGTTTTATGAGGGTTGTTTGGTGAATTATTGAGTAGGGTTTTTTAGCACACCTGCACAAATTCATGTGAAAGCGGAAGACAGAGAGTTGTTTGCCCCTAGCGGGAAAGTGCCACAAGGAGAACACAAAGAATCTCTGTTCTATTTCGTTTCCAGATGGTCTAATGTTACAAAGTTGATTCCCACTAAATTATAGTGGAAATGTGAGTCCTTTAAAAATAAATCTGCATAAATTACTTCTAAAATTCAAGGGGCTGAGTTTGCACTGTCCATACAAATAAATCGCACAACAGTGATGTTTAAATTAAAGCAGTGACTTCTCTTCTCCTTTGGTCGTGAAGAAAATTAGGAAATCCTCCTTTGAACAGTCTGTCCAGTATATCATACGTTTTCATTTTCAAGTCAAAGTGATGGAACTGGTTTAACAAGAGGAAACGTGTTTGAGAATGCAGAAAGGTTTGTGGATTCAAACGATATCCATCACTTTAAAGAATGATTGAAAAACTTATTTATATGAATATCTGATGAAGTTCATTAGGCAAAAGCTATATTTTAAAGGAAAGAAATGTAGCTGTTCTTTTATTTGTTCTAATACTCATTTACCACCATTCGGTTGTGTGTGAGGATTCTAACTGCTGACAAAAATAAGCCCTTAAAATGTCAGGGACTTCAGCCAACAGAAGTGTATTTCTTCATCCTGTAATGGTTCAATATGAGAAGGTTCCTAGTTTATAAGTAGCTTTCTACTTCATGATTGGTTAGGGGTCGAGACTCCTTCTATTCTGTACTTTATGCCCTAGGGCCGTGGTTGGCAAACTGCAGCTTGAGAGCCATATGCGGCTCTTTGGCCCCTTGAGCTTGGCTCTTCCACAAAATACCATGGCCTGGGCAAGTCTATTTGGAAGAAGTGGCGTTAGAAGAAGTTTAGGTTTAAAAAATTGGGCTATCATAAATTTCAGTCATTGTACTGTTGATATTTGGCTGTGTTGACTAATGAGTTTGCCAACCACTAGCCTAGTGTTTCAGAATATTCTGCATCCAGCTGGCTGATCGGGGCATGCAGGGCACATGATACATACACAAGTGGTCCCATAGAGGTGCAAGGTACCAGGGCACGCAGTCCCTGGAAAGACAACTACTTCTCAATGGCGTTAACTGTACAGTGGACAGGGGAGCATACGTATATGGTACAACATTAATAATTTCTGCTTCATGCATTCAGTCATTCTCAGGAAATTAAATCATAGACTCACTTGTCTCAAAGTATCACTTGATCATTCTGTCTTGAAACTCCATAAAAGTTCAGTTTGTGTTGATTTTTTTTTAAATTGGAGCTGGAAGGCTGGTAAGAATGATAAACACAAAAATATTTTATAAGCAAATAGTTAATAAGTAAAAATATTTCCATAAATCCATTGAGATTGGAGACTGCTGATCCACACTTTTTTATAATACCCAGAATCTCCATATTTACAAAGAAATGTTGCTAATATCTGTAGTACAAATAGTAGTATCCAGTTAGTGTTTTCAGCTTTTTAATAAAGTGCACTCACATTCACTTCATTGTTCCTCCCTTGTGACTGTCTTTAGGAAATATAGGTAAGTGATTACAGCCTATCCTATCTGATTAATTTATATATTATCCTTTTATTATTCTTCACTATACTCATAAGCCACACCCACCAGCTAATAAGGAGTGAGTATGCAAATTAGCCCAAACAAGATGGTTGCAGCCACAGAGAGAGCAGGAGACTTAGGTTTCGCTGGCAATGGAGGAAGCCAAGCTTTCTATTAGCCCAGGCCTCCACTTAAGGTTACAAAGCTTCAGTTACAGAAGATAAATAAATCCCAACAAAAATGGCAGCAGCCCTGGAGCTGGAGGAGGCTTAAGTTGCCCCTGGCAATAGAGGAAGCCAAACTTCCATAGCACTGGCTTACTTTGGTCTCAGTTCAAGGCCACAAAGTTTTAATTATGGAACATAAAAAATCACAGGTATGAGGGCCTCTGCTTGGGTCACTGGGGGGCCTGGCCAGCCTACAGACCACCACAGGCCCCTTGCTCTGGCTGCACCATACCCCAAGGGAACCCTCACCCTAATCTGGGACACCTTCAACCAGCTGGCCCCCACCCATACACCAGGCTTCTATCTAATAAAAGAATAATATGCAAATTAACCATCACTCCAACACACAAAGATGGCTGCTCCCATGTAGACACAAGTTGGCCACTACAAGATGGCCAGCAGGGGAGGGCAGTTGGGAGGGACCAAGCTTGCAAGGGAGGGCAGTTAGGGGCAATTAAGCCTGCAGGGTAGGGCAGTTAGGCATTAATCAGGCTGGCAGGGAGTGCTTAGGGGGTGATCAGGCTGGCAGGCAGAAGCATTAAGGGACAATCAGGAAGGCAGGCAAGCAAGCAGTTGGGAGCCAGCAGTCCTGGATTGTGAGAGGGATGTCAGACTGCCTGTTTAGGCCCAATCCTACAGGGTCCCAGATTGGAGAGGGTGCATGCTGGGCTGAAGGACACACACCTACTCCTGTGCATGAATTTCATGCATTAGGTCTCTAGTATATAATAAATAACAACTCTCTGTTTCTACCTTCTTCCAAGATCTTGGTGACCGCTATTCTAATTTCTGTTTCTGTGTATTTAACTACTCTAGACATCTCATATTGTTACCAGAAAGGGAACCTGGCCCTTGGTGGCTCTGCCTAGGACTGGCAGGCATGTGTGAGTTCTTGACCAATCGTGATATAAAATAAGAATTCCATTTTTTAATTGTTTCTTAAATTCTCCACTTTATTGCCATCTGAGCAAATATTTTATCCTACTTATGTTAATCATTCTTCTTTGACCTCTGAATAAGTCTTGGTCAAAAGAGAAGGAAATCTTCCAGTGCTTTGAACATAGATGATACAAAGAGTATTTGACTACAATAGAAAAGTGGAGTAATGCAGGACTGGCTCATAAGCCGTAAAGGGATCTTTAAAGAATATAGGAATAACAAGTATATAAACTAATATCCGATGTATAGCATAACTTAAGCTACCACCCTTAGGGCTCAGATGGAGCTCCTGAGGAAGTTTTCTTCGCCGGAAATGAGAGCCAGACTGTGTTCGGGGAAAGCATGACTGTGACTTGCTGGGTGAGGGAGAGACAGCTGTGGTCCTGGTAGAACTTGCAGGAAGTCCACTCTGAGGGATGCCAGGAAAGGCTTTGCCTCATCAGATAGATGTCTTCACCATCATCTTGTCTAAGGTCGTTGCAGGCAGACAGTGATGGCTTTTGAGTGATGCTGGCTGCTGTAATTATAGGAGCCAGGCACCAGCAAAACCATCTATGTGAACTGCAGGACATGCACGCTGGAGAACCCGCTGGAGCCATACAGGCAGCCATGTGAGCACGCCTACAACAGGGAAACACCCTTTCCTCCTGCAGTGTCTCCCTATCTCCCTGGACTGATAAAACTCAGCAACATGGCAGCTGGAGAAAGAGAAAAAGTAAAAAACCCAAGTTTTGTTTTTATAGAGCAGGCAAAAGGGTAATTTGGAGCTGAGAGTCTATAAATTATCACCTTGGCAAAGCCTTTTTTTTCTGGTTCTTCTTCCCTTTTTAGTGATACACAGGACAGAGACCTCCCCCTCCCCCCTTTCAAACTTTGCCTGTCATTTCTTATCACTGTACATAAGAAACGTGACTGTTTTGTTCCATTGTGTGCCCCTCAACTTGCAAAGCACAGGGAATACTGAAAGAACTCAATGGTTGTTTCTACGTTAGTGAGTAAACACTGAATAAGGTAATACCCAACGCTAAGTCCCTCCGTGATGCTTTCCCTTAGCTCCTGTTCACATGCTCCTGGCTGTTCTACAGGTCCTGAGGCCTGAACTCCTCTTCTTCGGCCTCTATATTAGTAAATGGTCATTTTCTGCTCAGTGACCCGACTTAGAAATCTGAAATCTCCCGTTCTTCCTCCTCCCCCGATGCTTCATATTAAATCAATTTACCTGTTGACTATGTTCTCTACTGAGATGGTCTGGGTTCAGGCTCTTGTAATAGCTCCTCTGGATATTGTAGGATCTTCCCTGCTGGCCTTTTTCTGCCTTCAGTTTTGCAAGCCTCTGATTTATCCTTCATACTGTTGTCCTTGTTATCTAATAAAATAAAAATCTCACCATGGACAGTAACTGCATAGTTTGATCCTTCTGAGATTTTATGTTGCTTGAAGCAATGCTTGTGCTCTTAGGAAACCCTAGGTGACGACAGTGACCTTTAGGTGGTGTGAAAAAGAAAAGAAACAGAGAAAGATTCTGGGACCCACTTTTTTGTTTCTTACTGAGCAGCTTAACACTATCTCTTGTATGTGTTTTTATAAGATTTCCATTTGAATAATGTGTTTCAGTACAGGCAACTATAACAAAATTTCAATGAAACAATTTTGAAAACGGTTGAAGTAAAAGGTAAGTTAACAGATCTTTGATATGGCATATAGGCCAATGGTTGGCAAGCTCATTAGACAACAGAGCCAAATATCAACAGTACAATGATTGACATTTCTTTTGAGAGCCAAATTTTTAAAACTTAAACTTCTTCTAATGCACTTCTTCAAAATAGACTCTCCCAGGCTGTGGTATTTTGTGGAAGAGCCACACTCAAGGAGCCAAAGAGCCGAATGTGGTTCGCCAACTGCAGTTTGCCAACCAAGGGCATAGGTGATCATCTACAACCTGGATTTTGACTAATTTTCAGCCTGATCTAATACTTCATACTCTGACAAAGAAGAAAAAAATCAAACATAGAACATACTCAATTATTCCAAGTTCCCTGAATATGCCACATGTTTATTCACTCTTCCAAAAAAATAACTTGAATGTCTACTGTGTGTCAGCTACTATACCAAATCAGGGGACATAAGAATGATAAAAAATTTCAAAAATCCAATACATTAACTATTAAAACATAAAAGTATATGAGAAACACTCTTGAATTAAAAAAAAAACTAGAAAAGAGGGATTTTAAGAGAGATTGTTTTAATTATTAGCATAATAGTCAGACATTCTAACAGGGTGTGAAATATGAGTCAAGTATCCAAGTTGGTAAGCAGAGCAAGCAGTCTAGATATCTGAGGGAAGAGCTTTCCAAGCAAGTAACAGAAAATGTCAGTTCTGGCAGGGAAGCATATGTCTAGAATGTTGGAGAAACTTCAAAAACAACAACAAAAAAAGCCAGTGTGGCTAGAGTAGAGAGAATTAGGAAAACAGTGTAGTGGGAGATGGGATCCTGGATGAGAGTGAACCAAAGTGTAAAGACCAAGTCGATCACTGTAATTGTGTTTTGTTTTTTTTCTGAGTGACAACGCTGTGTAGTTTCCTAGGGCTGCATCCACAAAGCAGCACAAGTTGGGTGGATTACGTAAAGCAACAGATATTTATTCTGTCACCTTTTTGGGGCCCAGAAGTTCAAAATCAAGGTGTGAACAGAGCCAGGCTCCCTCTGTGGGCTGTAAAGGAGGGCCCTTCTTTGCCTCTCCTGAACTTCTGGTGCTGACCATCCATCCTTGGCAGTCCTGGATCTGCATCACTCTGATCTCTGCTCTGTCACCAGCTGGCATTTGCCCTGTGATACCCCCCTTATTTTTTCATAAGGACCTGAGTCATATTGGTCATGCTCCAGTATGACCTCCTACTAACATCACTAATTACATCTGTAATGACCTATTTCCAAATAAGGTCAGTTTCTGAGATATGGAGGGTTAGGACTTCAACCTGTCTTCCTGTAAACACAAGTTAATCCATAGAACATGGAAAGCAGAGAGTTTGGATATACAAGTTACATTATCTGAATTACATTTTAAACACAGATTTTTGGCTGCAAAGTTTAGGAACTAACAGGGAACAAAATTGGAAGCAGATAGAGCAGGAAGGAGTTGGTGGTAGATGATAATAGTTTTGGAGCAAGGCAGCAAGAGTGAAGGTGGTGCTAAGTGATGGAATTAGAAGACATATTTCAAAGGTAGAGCCGACAGGATTTACTAATAGTTTCAATCTCTGAGTGAAAAGAGCGGTATAGATAATTCCAGCATTTGGGCCTCAGCAAGTAGAAACATGGAATTATTAACTGAGGAGAAAATTTAAAATGAGAGTCTAGGAGGATAGCATTTGGATTTTAAGGGAATACATTAACTTTGAGAAATGCTTGATGCAGGCTGCCTGATAAGTCTTGGTTTATACCTACTGCCAATGTTATGTATAACGAAACACATCCCTGGTATTTCATATTTCAGCAAAATATGCATATCAGCAGTGTATTAGTTTACTGTGGCTACCATAAAATATCACCCAAAACTGGGTGACTTAAACCAACACATTTATTCTCTCAAAGTTCTAAGGGCAGGATTGGTTCCTTCTAGCAATTCTGAGGGATAATTTCTTCCATGCCACTCTTCTAGCCTCTGGTGGCTGCCAGCTGTCCTTGACATTTCCTGGTTTGTAGATGCTTCGTTCCAATCTCTGCTTCCGTCTTCACATTGCCTTCTCTGTGTCCTTTCCCCTCTTCCGGTCTTATAAGAACACTTGCTAGGTTTGGGTTCTATCCAAACCAGAATAGGCTCATCCTGGGAAACTTAATTAGTTGTACAAAAACCTCTTTGTAGACTGGCTGGTACGGCCCAATGGTTGAGCATTGACCTACAAACCAGAAGGTTATGGTTTGATTCCTGGTCAGGTCACATACCTGGTTGCAGGCTTAATCCCTGGTAAGGGGCATGCAGGAGGCAGCTGATCAAAGTTGCCCTCTCATCTTTGATATTTCTCTCTCTCACACACACACACTCTCTCTCTCTTCCTCTCTAAAATAATTATACACATATATTTCTTTGTAGAGAAGTTTGCACTCACAGGTCATAACAGTGAGGTCCTTGGCTCCAAAGCTGAGAAGTAAATCTGTTTAAACCACCCAGGCTATAGTATTTTGTTATGATAGCCAAGCCGACTATCATAACACAAGTGGGGCATTGTGATTCTATTTACTACATAAAAATTAGAAGGCCAACATCTAGCTGAAACATTTATAGTTACTTGATAATGATTTCATCCATGCAACTGCCAAAGGTGTGTTTAATCTCTTTCTGAAGATTGACTTTTTATTTCAATAGTTATTTTTATTTTGATGGAATTTCTCTTCTAAAATAATTTTTCTTATTTTGGATTCTGATGTTTCTTGTGCAAATATAGAAAAGTGAAGTAATAGATCCATCAACAGAAGTACTTCACGGATGTACTAGTATGATCCCAGTTTTATATCAAAAGTTGCTAAATGGTTCAAGTAGAAACAATAGTTCCAATAATGGCGTACTTTTTAAATTCCAACTCATGAAATGTAAAACTGTTGAACACTCATACTGATCAGGTGAAATATCTTACAAAATTGTGATTATTTATTAGAAATTTAACTAAATGGTTCAACATCTAAAACAAAATGATAGAAAAACAAAGTTTGTTGCAGAAAAGTTATGAGGTAAAAATTTAAAAGTTAGTAAATTGAAAAAACTGGAATAAGATATATATACATAACGCTGCATTTTACATAATAACAATGGCTGCAATTCAGTTTTTTGGTGTCAAAGCTGGTGTCCAGTAGAAAATATTTTCAAGTGTAGCAATGTTTTCTAGCTTTGCTGTCCATGTATACATATATAAAGCTTTGAAGAATTACTTAGTAATTGAACATAATTACTTAATAAATGAATTTTTAATAGTATTAAATGATTTTGTAAAGGCACCCTCAAAATTTTGTTTTTCATTTTCTTGTGTTTAGCACCACTTCCATTTTCAAAAATCTGTTTGATAACTTAAGTTAGTATTTATATATCTAATTGAATGTTTCAAGAAAACTGTAGGATGGTGTGTGGGATTTCAGGTTAGAGGTCTAGGCCAGATATCAATTTGTAAGTCAACAGTATACAAGTGGAAATTTAAGCCATAAAATAGAATTTTTCCTCTCACTCTGAAAAGAAAACCAGAATTCTTCATATGTAAAAATCATAATCCTCATTTAAATGTTTATTAAAAGCTATTTTTCAATATTAGTCCCCTAACACTTGCCGCTTTTGCGACGGTTGCATATTATAAAGTCTTGGGTTTCCATAGTAGAATATTGCCTAACCTAGCCTAGATTAACATGATATGAACACAGACATACATATCTGCTATAATAAAATTATGTGACTCACTCATTTCATTTTTCTCAATACTTAATAGGAAGTAGCATTAGGAGTAGCAAATGCCTATATTCCATTTGTGATTGCATTATTCCATGCAATATTAGGAAGGCTACTAATAGTATTACACAATTTCTGTATTTGATTGCAAGAAAAAGTGCTACACATAAGAGAAGTTTATGCCTACATTTCCAGCTGCTCAGTTAAAACAAAACAACAAAAACAAAACACCTCTATCTGGTGGTTCTACCAGAACCTCAAAATCAAATGCACAAAAGACAAAAGGCTAAGCACAGTTCCCTATCCATCCTAATTTCCCTCCAAATAGTTCTTCTTCCTCTATTTTCTGTTTCTGCTTTGGAATTACCTGTTTTTAATTTACCTAGCCTTAAAATATTGGGATTACTTCACATGCTCTTTATTTGTTTTGGTCTAAATCAGTGGTCAGCAAACTCATTAGTCAACAGAACCAAACGTCAACAGTACAACAATTGAAATTTCTTTTGAGAGCCAATTTTTTTAAACTTCTTCTAACACCACTTCTTCAAAATAGACTCGCCCAGGCCGAGGTATTTTGTGGAAGAGCCACACTCAAGGGGCCAAAGAGCCGCATGTGGCTCAAGAGCCACAGTTTGCCAATCATGGGTCTAAATGATTCCAGATAACCCACCCTTACTGACTAAACCTTTGCAGTAGCTCTCACATCCAACTCCATTCTCTACTCTTTCGGTTATCATATTCTGACATCCATTTCATTCACTGACTGATGGAAATACATTTCCTACTAGCCTTTCTGTTTCTGGTCCCTCCTATCTCTAAACTGTCTCACATAATGCTACCAATTTCTAAAGATCCCTAAGCATGTCACTCTTCTGCCTAATAATGTTTAATATCTTTCCCATAGTTCTTGGAGATGATTTAGATTCCTTAAACCTGCAATTGAATCTCATCTAACTTTTCTAATCTCATTTTTCACTTTTCTATTTTAGAGTATGGTCCAGCCAAATTGAACTACTCTTGCCCACGCATAATATCCTTTTTTTTTTCTTTCCTCCTCAATTCCCTTCCCAAAGAAATTGCTTCCTCTACACAATTTTCCTTTTCTCACTTCTGCATATCAAAACATGTACTTCAAATGTCATCTGGCCTCAGCATTCATATAGAAAATTGAGCTGCTGAACTATTATTTTTGTACTTAGTTCTAACTTTTTATAAAAGAAATACAGGATGTACCCAAAAATGTATACACACTGTTCCAGCTGATAACTCACTTAATTTTGAAAATGAACTATATGTTAATAAACACTGACTTCATAATTATTCAAAGTATGTATACACTTTTGGGGAGACACCTGTATGTATATGGCTTTATTAAAATCAAATCAATACTCTATTTTCCTTAGCCATTTTCCCAATATTTATTTATTTTGCTGGTTACTTCATAACTCCAAACACGTAACTTCACATCAGTTTTTTTTTAATAATCTCTATTAAAAGGGAAAATTAAAGACTCTCATGGTTTAGTTTACAAAATCTACACGTCAGATAACCCTTTCTTGTTTTTTTTAAATATATTTTATTGATTTTTTTTTTTTTTTTACAGAGAGGAAGAGAGAGAGATAAAAAGTCAGAAACATCGATGAGAGAGAGACATCGATCAGCCACCTCCTGCACGCCCCACAGTGGAGATGTGCCCACAAGCAAGGTACATGCCCCCAACCAGAATCAAACCTGGGATCTTTCAGTCTGCAAGCCGACGCTCTATCAACTGAGCCAAACTGGTCTCGGCAGATAAACCTTTCTTGATTGTCACTCGCTTTTCCCCTCCAGACAATCGCTTTCTAGACTATTGACCAGCGGTTGAGCAATCAGTTTCAGATCCACTTCCATTTGGCAGGGCCCACCTTTGCTAAAGCCTCTATTTCTTTTCCTGCCAAAACTTTATTCCGAGTTTGAAGAGAGACCTTTCCCTAGACTCCTTGCACTAATAGTTAATAAAATCAAAAGTAACAAATTGCCTTTCCAGCACAGAGGCTGGTCACTCACAGGTCAAAATGTCCAGGAAATGCCCCTCCCAGCTTCAGCTCTCAGTCTGCCTCCTATGGCTAAAGCCAGCTGATCTTTCCCCAGAGGGAATGCCCTGAGAGGCATCCACATTGCTCAGATTGCAGTTGCAAAAGCCTTGAAAGGGCAGAGAGAGGCCTGGTGTGTTCCTCTCTGCAGCAAAGTGTACCTGCTGAAGCCTTGTTTTCTGTCTTCAGATCAGCCCTCTTAAGACAAGTGAAAAATCAGAATATCTGCTTGCTTCAAGAGCGATCTGAGCGATAATCTTGCCTTACAGCCTTTAACGTTGTTACGCCCTATAAGTACATTATGCCTGTTTTCTAAAAAATTAGACTGTTCAGCCATAAATCATACCATATGTAGAATCACATGATTATAGTCTAGACACAGGGCTTTGCTAATGATCAGATTCTCTCATTTGTCAACCCAAGTAAGTGAGCATTGAGTTTTTTTGTTAACTCTCTCTGCAGTCTTCAACTCTCTACTCTCTTAGGATGATGAACACAACACACTATGAGGTTATAGAGAACAAGTGTAGCAGAGATTAAACCCATTATTAAAAAGGAAACTTTTTCTAGTAGAAATGCAATCTGTACAAATCTACTTTTCATATAACAAAGGTGGTCTCTTAAGTGATCATGTAGAAAACCAGATCTCTTGCCTTCATTTCACTTCAAACATTCCCAAACTCTATCAGGTTGTTGCTGTTGTGCAGCATATATTATCAGAGAGAAAGCTCTTTAACGACACATATCATTAAATTATATATATATATATATTATATATATATTTATGTGGGAACCTCTTTCCATGTCTGCGTGGTTCTGGGTTCCCAGTTCAGGGTTCGGGTACTGAAGGAGGCCGCACGCAAACAAAATGAGAGACTAGAAAACATTAATTTGGCGATATTGGGTGGCCAGGCGGGAGCCTTCCTCTAGTGGAAAGGACTGCCACTTGCTCTGGCCTTTTTCTCCCTTTTATTAAGGCTTTGAGACACACCCCTAGCCTTTAGGCAGGAAATAACAAAGCAGAAATTAACATGAAACAAACAGGTAGAGGCTGCTTCAGCCAACAATGTTTCAACTAAACAGTGAGTGATTAGCTCTGACCTTTCAGAGCAGTTAAGGTTGACCAGCCTTCTGGCCTCCTGTTTACATCCATTTAGTAAGAACAATGTTTGGTTTCTGACATTTTTATTCTCACATTTGCAACTTGCTTGTCATGGTTCTAAAGTCTTTGGACTAAGACTGAGCAATTCCAGCTCAAAGAACCAAGTTCTCTCTGAACTGTTTAAAATGGCAAGAAAGAGTTCCTGTGCTTGTGACTGAGAAAGGCAGTTTCTCTGTGAGCATCATTTGGAGGCGTCTTTCCTCACGTGTGTGGAGGTGGGTGACAGGTGGGTAAAGATGGTGGAACTGCTTCTTGTCCCTTCCTTTCCCATAACAAGATGTTAAAACCTTATAGCAAGACAGCATACCAAAGTAACATGACACTTTACCATGCATAATTTACTAAGGCGAGGCACAAGAACATATTCCATGACACTGAGGTGTCTCGGATCAAATTTATTAAAAAAAAAAAAAAAAAAAAAAAAGCCGAAACCCGTTTGGCTCAGTGGATAGAGCATCGGCCTGTGGACTGAAAGGTTCCAGGTTCGATTCTGGTCAAGGGCATGTATCCTGGTTGCGGGCACATCCCCAAAAGGGGGCGTGCAGGAGGCGGCTGATCGATGTCTCTCTCTCATCGATGTTTCTGACTTTCTATCCCTCTCCCTTCCTCTCTGTAAAAAATCAATAAAATATATTTAAAAAAAAAAAGGCTAGGAGGTGTATTTTGAAGAAAGGATTTAATTAGTAAAGCTACTTTAAGAAGGAAAGTCGTGAAGGCTACTTTCAAAGTTGGCTGTAATATATCTCCATTCCCAAATGCCCTTTTAGAACATCGACACTCCCTCTTGGGAGGTAAAACTTAATTCTCTCTCCTTGAATCTCAATAGAACTGTGACACACTTGTGACCCATGGAAAGTGACAGGAGTGACACTATGTCTTCCGAGGCTATGCCACCAAAGAAAAGCTTCCACCATTTTAGCGGGGATATTGATTCTGGAGCCTAAACTGCACTGGATAAAATCCAACTACCCTGAGGCCACCAGAAGAGACAAAACGGGGTGTCCAAAGCTTCAGGCGAGATCCCACTTGATAACCAGTATCCGCTATTAGACGTGTGACAGAAAACACTTGTAGATGATACCATATTCCCAGTGACAAGTCATCTCTCCACCTGATGTGTCCCCAGGACAGGCCCCAGATACCGTGGAGCAAGAAAAAGCTATCCCTACTTTCCTCGATTTGATTTCCTGCCTCATAGAATCTGTGAGCGCAATACAATTAATTTGCACACCTTTACGTTGTAAAAGAATTTGTGACCCAGCAGTAGCAGCCGGAAGTGGACCCTATGCTGTGAGCACAAGTGAAAGAAGATTTGGGGTCTCTGAGGAGTCACCTAAAGTATTCCTGAAACCCAATATGCACCTCAGGAGTGACACTCGGCAGGAAGTGGTTGCCGCAGGGCAGAAGGAAGAAAGCAGAGGCCTGCCATAGGCAGTGCACATCCCCACTGATGACAAGAAGGATGTTGCCATTTCCCGTGGACAAGAGGGAGGCATTTGGCCTTTTATGTCCTATCAAAGAGGACTGCATGGGAGGGTGAGGGCACTCCACAGCTAATATCTGATTGTGGAGCCGAGATCAAAGCACAGGGCTGCAGAAGAGGTAGCAGGCATATCAAGGGATGGGCCAGCAGGGAGCTCTTCAGGAACCTTGAAACCTGTCCAGGATAGGAGGAGTCTGAAATATCTGCAAGGTCTAGAGAGTTAGAAACAGGTTTATACTATTAGTACTATAGTACTATACTATACGAACACATGTAATGGCAAAATACTAGCACAATATTATATGACAAGAAATTTATTGTGTTTTTTTTTTCCCCCCTTACCTCTTCCTTCAAAATTGTAATTATAGTTAGTGAAGAAATTAAAAGGAAACCAAAGAAGTGACATAAAACAAACACACACCCAGCCCTTTTTAAAGAAAAGGGGGATGTGCCCCTACAGGACCTGCCCCTATAACCCAGAGTAAACCAGTTGGAAGGCACAGTCTGTGACACAGATGAGTAGATGCGATTGCTAGAGTTAGGGGAAGTTCTCTTTTATCCCCCCCTGCCCCATCTTCTCAATTACATATTTAGTAGGATTATTATCAAGAGTTACGGTGGAGGAAAATATACATGTTTGAGGAGAAAGGAGAAGCTATGAAATAGTCATCAAGACAAAAGATTGAACCTAGTGTAA
Organism: Lasiurus borealis; assembly: GCA_004026805.1. Taxonomy (NCBI): domain Eukaryota; kingdom Metazoa; phylum Chordata; class Mammalia; order Chiroptera; family Vespertilionidae; genus Lasiurus; species Lasiurus borealis. The sequence goes on along the minus strand of PVJN01012928.1, from coordinate 7,721 downwards.
CTAATTAGTGACTGTAAATATTTCATGTGAGGTCAAGAATTTAAAGTGATTCAGACAAGTGGTTATTGAGTCTTCCTCAGTCATGTTTGGCTGCTGGATGGACACATCCAAGGTGGGGCATAAGCAGATCTACAGTTGTGAGTGGGTGAGTCAGGACCTTAATATGTAAGCTGAGGAAGATGAAAATGAGGAAGGGAGATGTGAAGAAAAGTAAAAGGCTAGTAGAGTCAAAGCTGGAAGTTCTGAGCAGCTGGAATGGGATGGGGAGAGGGAGTCAGAAATATAGCAGGTGGTTATCTTAATTTAATGAATCAATGATGCTTTAAATATAACTTATGCCATCAGTATAAATTTGTATTCTATAGAACATTTTTATAATATATATCACATATTTTTATATTATGTAGTATAAGTAATACCAGAGGCCCAATGCATGAAAATTCATGCAAGAGTAGGCCTTCCTTCACCTGGCTGCCAGCACCAGCTTCATCAGGAAGGAGGTCCGGAATGACATCTGGAATATGTCTGGTCTAATTAGCATATTACCCTTTATTATTATAGATAAGAATAAGTAATACAGAATTATATTACTCCTTTCAGTATGAATTATAATCTAGTGATTAAACTGCATGCATAGATTATTTTATACATTCTATATACATGTATTTTTCAATTTCCATTTTAGGTAATTTATGTACCAAAGTATTTGATGCTCAGATTACTTATAGATACAGAGGCCTTTAAATCTTGCTACATAAATGGTAAATAATGACACCATACACTTATCCTTTAATATTACTTTATGAATATGTATGTTATTATTATAAGTAATATTCATTTCTCAAAACTTCCTTATAAGCAGGGATCAGTACATAATAAAACTAGCAGTAGGTAGTACAACTGTATTAGTTCTGTACATAATTTCGGTATAAAATTTATATAAAAACCTTTCAAACATTTTAAAATTGTTATTCTCTAGATGGGTACTTATTTTTTTTTACATTTTAGAAAGTTCTCTTTGCTGCTAAGTAATAGAAAAAAAGGAAAAATCATATTGTAGTGTAGGTGAATGATGTCAATTGGCAATTTAGCTTCTTTGTCTGTAGTTTCCAGGAATACGGTTGAACAATCAAAAACAATGGGAAGCCCAAATTCACCACCTGCTGTATTTTATACTTCAGATCTGGATGTAATTAAGCAAGAATTTTATTCCCAACATTGTATTCATTTTCAGCTTTAAATCCCAACTATATTGAGAGATTAAAAGTGTTTCATTGTCAAAAGTATTATACTTGTAAAAAGCTCGCTGTTTCATGAAAGCTGAACGGTTATAATTCTTTATAATTTTTTTTCTCAAAAGCAGTTCATGATTATAATTATATACCTATTAAATACCTATTTTAAACGCCCTAGAGATCAATAATAGCAATATGATTTCAAATTTACCCCAAAGCTTGGTTCATAAAATTAAATTGCCCAAATCTAGCAGATAGGAAGTCTTAATTGCTATCTACTTTTGATAATTTTTCATTGATTCTTTAAAGTACAAGTATTTTGGATAAACTATATGGTTAAATTTTAATGGCAATTAATGGGTTAGACTCCTTGAAAGAGTCTTGCACACCATTTTAGTTAACTAATATGAATAGCTATCGCAACAAAGGAAATCGTAGGGTAGATTTTAAAATTACTACTTGATGTAAAGGAAACCTTTTTACAAAGCAATTTACTGCTTTTTTTTTTTTTTTTTAGAAACAAAGGAATACTAGATATTTTAAAAGAATGTGTATTTTAAATGTCTTTATGAAGACACATTTTCTGCTTTAGTATCTTTTTCAAAGGAGGAAATTTAATGCATAAGATTTCGGACCAATAGAAGTAAAAACAAACAAACAGAAAAAAACAGAGCTGTAAAAAGACACTTTTGAGTAGATAGTAAATGTGGTGAGAGAAAAGTGCTAAGTGAGGCAAATCTAATTTTAATCTTGGTCTTCAGCAATTGCTTGCTTTGTAAGTTTGAAAAGTTGCTTACCCTTATGGAACTCCAATTTCTGATTTGTAAAATGGAGAACAAAACTTCCTTATAAACAGGGATAAGTACATAATAAAACAAGCAGTAGATGCTACAAACTTAAGGGTTATTTTGGAAATAAGAAATTTACAAAATGGGTTTGGCAGAGGGGTTAGCCTACGGAGGACACTCAGCGGATGCTAGAAATCTTTTTTGTAATCTTTATTGTTTGAAAGTATTACATGTGTCTTCTTTCTCCCCCAAGTGACCCCATATAGGCTGCCCCTGCCGCCCACCCCAGGCCTTCACCACCCTATTTTCTGTATCCACAGGTTATACATATATGCATACAAGTTCTTTGGATGATCTTTTCCCACCCACGCACCCAACCTACCTTCCCTCTGAGATTCCAGTCTATTCCATGCTTCTGTGTCTCTGGATCTATTTTGTTCATTACTTTATTTTAATCATTGATACCTGTCTTGCTCTGACTGGCTTATTTCACTTAGCATAATGCTCTCTGGGTCCTTCCTTGCTGACTCAAAGGATACAATTTTTTTAACTGCTGCATAGTATTCCAGAGTGTAGCAGTACCACAACTTTTTTATCCACTAATTTATAGATTGGCACTTGGGTTGTTCCTGACTTTAGCTATTTTAAATAGCACTGCTATGAACATAGGGATGCATATGTTCTTTCTGATTGTTATTTCAGGCTTCTTAGGACATATTCCTAGAAGTGAGATCACTGGGTCAAATGGCAGTTCATTTTTAATATTTTGAGGAGACTCCACACTGATTTCCATAGTGACTCTCCCAGTCTGAATTCCCACCAGCAGTGCCAAGAGACATATGGAAAAATGCTCAACATCACTAATCAGAGAGATGCAAATTAAAATGACAATGAGGTACCACCTCACACCTGTGGCTGCCATTTGCAGTGTTTCTTAAATAATCCCATAAACATATATGACTATTTATATACTTCATACCTGACTTTGTACCAAAGAGCAAGATTGATTGTGTTTTAAAACTGTGAAGTGGCCAGATGTCCTTTACTAAGAAAGGTGGTAACAATCTGGCTAAAAGTGAGCCCATTTAGAAATCCTATCTAAATGAATATAAAATTACTACTGTGCTATAAAGAAGTGACCTTAATGATGACAGTTTTGGAAATACAGTGGTACCTCGAGATACGAGTCCCCTAACATACGAAATTTTTGAGATACGAGCTATTTTTGCTTTGAAATCCGAGCAACATTTGGGATAGGAGTAATTGCGAGGATGGGCCGGCTGCACATGACCCACCAGTTTACTGAGACTTGAGCGTCTCATAGTTTCCCAGGCCTCAAGGTTACGGAACAATTTAAACTCATATCTTGAGGTACCACTGTAATGGGGAAATTAATATGGCAGACATGATAAAAGCCTTCATATAACAGTAGAGACCATTTACTTTCTTTCTATACATCATTACTTGTCACAAGAACTAAGATATAATACACAATATTTTATATTACCTTTCCTTCCCTCTCCCCCCCCCCAAAAAAAAAAAAAAAGGGAAAACAAGGCTTAAAAAGATTGTCACTTGCCAAAAGCATTAAACTAGTACTTGGTGAACAGGACTTGATCCCAAACTATCTGATTCTGAAAATTATGTTCTTAACCACTAAGTTATATATGTCTTTAAATATTAAGTATACCTGTATATCATAAAAAATGCTTTCTGTACAGAAGTGTATGAAGAAGGCCTATTAATGAATAATGTCATCGGAAAAGCAGTAAAACAAGAAAAATTACGTTTTTATTTTCTATTCCACCTTCTTTCACTACATTTTTATATTTGGATGTGAATTATAAAGAAGTATCTACATACTACAATTACTAAAAATTATATTTAAAATACTTTAAAAAATAAATATAATAAAATACTTTTCATTGATTTCAGAGAAGGGGAGAGGGAGAGAGATATAGAACCATCAATAATAAAAAAGAATCATTGATCATCTGCCTCCTACATGATCCTTCCTGGGGATTGAGCCCACAACCTGGGCATGTGCCCTGAACAGGAATTGAACTATGCCCTCTGGATCACAGGTCAATGCTCAACCACTGAGCCACACTAGCTGGCCTAAAAATATTTTACAAAATATTTGTCAAAATTTAATGATTACATAAAATGTATAAATGCTTCATACAGCTGGTTCTAAAATATATGAAGAGTTCTATCTAGAGAATATTTGTATCACAGGTTTTATTTCCAGTTATGATTTTGAACAACATTGAGATAATTCACATGCCATGGAATTCGCTCACTTAAAGTATATAATTAATAAAAAATATTGACAAAGTTGTACAACCATCATGACAATCTAGTTTTAGAACATTTTTATTCCCTATAAGAACCCAAGTACCAATTAATTATCCTTCCAATTCTCTCCCCATCAGCTCCTGAAAGCAATCAATTGCATAAAGATTTGTCTATTCTGAATTATACATATAAATGAAATCATATACTGTGGTCTTTTGTGACTAGCTCCTTTCACTTAGGTCATGTTTTCAAAGTTCATGTTGTAGCATTTATCATTTCTTTTTAACAATGAATAATATCCCTTTGTGTGGAATACTGCATTATATTTACAGTATCTGCTCATTAGTTGATGGACATTGGGGTTGTTTTCAGTTTTGGGTGATTATGAGTGATGTTATTCTGAATATTTGCATACAAGTCCTGTGTGTCTGTGCATGTGTGTGTATGTGCATATGGTATTTATTACTCCTGGGTATATTCCCAGAAGTATAAATTATTGGGTCATCCAAAAATTGTGTTTAGTCTTTGCAAGAACTACCAGATGTTTTTCCCACAGCAGCTGCATGCTTTTAATATTACCAACAACAGTAGAAGAGGATTCAGTTTCTCCCCTTCACTAACATTTGTTTTTGTCCATATCTTTGGATATAGCTATGCATTCCAGTGAATGTAAAGTGGTACAGCATTGTGGATTTATTTCTCATTTTCCTGATGACAAGTAATGTTGAGCAACTTTTCATGTGTGTATTGCTCAGTTGTACATTTTAGAAGAATACCTATTTTGATTATTCCTTCTTTAAATTTAATTATCTTTTAATATATTGAATTTTATATATTATATTAACTCTTATTCTATTATAATATGAAAATATTTTATTCCATGTGTGGATTGTTTTTACACTTCCTTGAGATTGTCCTTTGATATACAGAACTATTTAATTTTGGTGACAACCAATTTATATGACTTTGCTTTTATTGCTTGTGCTTTTGGTATCAGATCTAAGGAAGTATTGTCAAATTTAAGGTCACAAATATTTACTCCATATTTTATTCCAGGAGTTTTATATATGCATTTCCCGTACTTAAGTCTTTGATTTATTTAGAGTTAATTTCGATATTTGGTGTGAATTAGGTGTCCAAATTCATTCTTTTATATGTGAATATCCAATTGTAACCCATTCTTATGGATATTCCAGTGGAGCTGAGGATAAACAGCTCCATTTGTTGAAGAGACTATTCTCTTCCCTTTGAATGATCTTGGCACCTTTGTTGAAAATCAAGTGAACATAGATGCTTGGTTTTATTTACCAGACTCTTAATTCCATCATGTCAATCTATATGTATATCCATATGCCAGTGCAATAATATCTGGATTACTGTAACTTTGTGCTAAGTTTGAAACTGGGACATGTGAGTATGCCAACTTTGTTCCTCTTTTGAATGACAGTTTTGGCTGTTCTGACTCCTTGAATCCCCAGACGAGTTTCAGTATCAGCTATGCTAAATCTGTAAAAATAGTGATTGAGATTTTAATAAGGGTTATATTAAATTTTAGATAAATTTAAAGATATGTTAAACCATATTGTCTTTTTTTTTAATTTATCGATTTTTTTTTTTAAGAGTGAGAGAGAAAAAGAGAGAACATTTGTTCCACTTATTTAGTATTCATTGGTTGCTTCTTGTATGTGCCCTGACCAGGTATCGAATCCACAAACTTGGCATATCCAGACAATGCTCTAATCCACTGAGCTACCTGGTCAGGGCCTATATTAAGTCTTAAAGACAGAATTACTTTCCATTCACTTAGGTCTTTAATTTCTTTCAATATTACATTGTAGTTCTCACTTGAACTCCTTTTGTTATATTAACTCCTAAATATTTTATTATTTAGATGGCATTGTAAATACATATGTACTCATTGTCAGGTGATTTATTGTGAGTAAGATGAAATACGGTTGCTTTTTGTATTGTTCATCTTATTTATTCTAGGCTCCACTGGAATATCCAATAAGAATCTCACATCATGGCAGAAATAGAAGTTAATTTCCACCTGCATTCCCACGTCCACCCAAACATGAACTTCCCCTTGTTCTTCATGTCAGTAAATGACATTTTCACAACACTGTTTTTCCTCCACCCACCTACCTCTCCTCCCCCGCCCCAAACTAAGAAGCCACCCTGGATTTCTTTCTCTTCCTTTTCCCAATTGCTCTTTCCTTTATTAGCAAGTCACCTCAGTTCTACTTTCAAAATTGATCTCAAATATGTATATTAATATACTGTATGTGTGTGTGTGTGTATCTCCCAAATATACATAATATATATTTCTCAAATAAGTGTGTATATATATTCTGTTACCATAGTTAATCTTAGTCCAAGACTTCAATATTTCTGCCTAGACTACTATAAAATCTACAATAACCTCTTAAGTGGTCATTTTCAGGCCACTTTTGTCTTCTCGTAATGCAAAAGGATAATACTGTTATTCTCAAGGGCCTTTTAAAAGTTAAATTAAGCTGTCACCGCACATTTCTGTGCCAGGGATTAGCCCTGCCCTGGTATAGTCCAGGATCATTCTGGTGTCAGGCAACCTCCAGGTTCTAGATTTGCCCTGGAAAAGTTTCAAGAATGAGTCAGAGTGAGGACAATGCACATTTTATTGGGATAGAGAAGAAGAAAGAGGGAAGGGAGTGGGTGAAGAAGCAATAGTAGGCATCCGAGTTCACCCAGGCCAACTGGCAAGTGAAATGCCCATGTGATGGGTCAGTTCTCGGGGATTTTGTTGATCAGCTTTGTGGCACCAGATTCTGTCTCTACCTCTCGGTTGGGAGGGGCCTTGTTCCTAATGTGGTCCATTCCTGCAGTGCCATGGCATTAGTTCCCCTCAGCCCCCCTTCTACTTGTGGTGACCATTTTCATTCTCATGATCGCATGATGTGTGAGAACCTCTTTCACGTCCCACGTGGTTCAGGGTTCCCGGTTCTGGGTTCGGATTCTGGAGGAGGCCACACACAAATGAAAAGAGAGACTAGGAAAGTATTAATTTGGCGATATTGGGGGACCAGGCAGGAGCCTTCCTCTAGTGTAGCGGTTCTCAACCTGTGGGTCGCAACCCCTTTGGAGGTCGAACAACCCTTTCACAAGGATCGCCTAAGACTGTTGGAGAACACCTATTTCCCATGGTCTTAGGAACCAACACACCGCTCCTCGGTGTAGCAAAATGTAGCAATGTAGTTTACTGTTGTCATATTAAGACTGTTACCCATGCTACACCACGATTCAAGACAAAATTTCATTTATTTGTAATTAGAAATAAATATTTCACAATATATAATTACATATTGTTTTTGTGATTAATCCCTATGCTTTAATTATGTTCAATTTGTAACAACAAAAATAC